>JAXCGZ010002079.1:80000-112813 GCA_037179515.1 Halocaridina rubra | reverse complement strand
TTCATTCCTAAGTATGGCAGATATAAGTTATAAGGTTGGATTCCTTTTAACCTTCTGTGGTGTAGTGGTAGTGCCTTGACTTAGTAATCATAAGTCCTAGGTTCGAGTCCAGGTCGGGGTAAAAAATGATTCATGTTTTCACATATGTAATGTGCTTGCTTGGTTATTGGAAGACCCGAATGAGATTGGAAATTGAATTAAATGCTAAAATGAAGCCACGAGTGAGGTTGGGGAATCTGTAATATGAACATAGTGGCATTCAGATAGAATGCGTTCATTCCTAAGTAAGGCAGTTATAAGCCATAAGGTTGGATTCCTTTTAACCTTTCTGTGGTGTAGCGGTAGCGCCTTGACTTAGTAATCACAAGTCCTAGGTTCGAGTCCCCTTCAGGGTAAAAAAATGATTCATGTTTTCATATATGGAATGTGCTTTCTTGGTTATTGGAAGACCCGAATGAGATTGGGGATTGAATTAAATGCTAAAATGAAGCCTCGAGTTTGGATGGGGAATCTGTAATATGAACATAGTGGCATTCAGATAGAATGCGTTCATTCCTAAGTATGGCAGATATAAGCTATAAGGTTGGATTCCTTTTAACCATCTGTGGTGTAGTGGTAGCGCCTTGACTTAGTAATCATAAGTCCTAGGTTCGAGTCCCGGTCGGGGTAAAAAATGATTCATGTTTTCACATATGTAATGTGCTTGCTTGGTTATTGGAAGACCCGAATGAGATTGGGAATTGAATTAAATGCTAAAATGAAGCCACGAGTGAGGTTGGGGAATCTGTAATATGAACATAGTGGCAGTCAGATAGAATGCGTTCATTCCTAAGTATGGCACATATAAGCTATAAGGTTGGATTCCTTTTAACCATCTGTGGTGTAGTGGTAGCGCCTTGACTTAGTAATCATAAGTCCTAGGTTCGAGTCCCGGTCGGGGTAAAAAATGATTCATGTTTTCACATATGTAATGTGCTTGCTTGGTTATTGGAAGACCCGAATGAGATTGGGAATTGAATTAAATGCTAAAATGAAGTCACGAGTGAGGTTGGGGAATCTGTAATATGAACATTGTGGCATTCAGATAGAATGCGTTCATTCCTAAGTATGGCAGATATAAGCTATAAGGTTGGATTCCTTTTAACCTTCTGTGGTGTAGTGGTAGCGCCTTGACTTAGTAATCATAAGTCCTAGGTTCGAGTCCTGGTCGGTTTAAAAAAATGATTCATGTTTTCACATATGTAATGTGCTTGCTTGGTTATTGGAAGACCCGAATGAGATTGGGAATTGAATTAAATGCTAAAATGAAGCCATGAGTGAGGTTGGGGAATCTGTAATATGAACATAGTGGCATTCAGATAGAATGCATTCATTCCTAAGTATGGTGTAGTGGTAGCACCTTGACTTAGTAATCAAAAGTCCTAGGTTCGAGTCCTGGTCGGCTTAAAAAAATGATTCATGTTTTCACATATGTAATGTGCTTGCTTGGTTATTGGAAGACCCGAATGAGATTGGGAATTAAATTAAATGCTAAAATGAAGCCACGAGTGAGGTTGGGGAATCTGTAATATGAACGTAGTGTCATTCAGATAGAATGCGTTCATTCCTATGAATGGCAGATATAAGCTATAAGGTTGGATTCCTTTTAACCTTCTGTGGTGTAGTGGTAGCGCCTTGACTTAGTAATCATAAGTCCTAGGTTCGAGTCCCGGTCGGGGTAAAAAATGATTCATGTTTTCACATATGTAATGTGCTTGCTTGGTTATTGGAAGACCCGAATGAGATTGGGAATTGAATTAAATGCTAAAATGAAGCCACGAGTGAGGTTGGGGAATCTGTAATATGAATGTAGTGGCATTCAGATAGAATGCGTTCATTCCTAAGTATGGCAGATATAAGCTATAAGGTTGGATTCCTTTTAACCTTCTGTGGTGTAGTGGTAGCGCCTTGACTTAGAAATCATAAGTCCTAGGTTCGAGTCCCGGTCGGGGTAAAAAATGATTCATGTTTTCACATATGTAATGTGCTTGCTTGGTTATTGGAAGACCCGAATGAGATTGGGAATTGAATTAAATGCTAAAATGAAGCCACGAGTGAGGTTGAGGAATCTGTAATATGAACATAGTGGCATTCAGATAGAATGCGTTCATTCCTAAGAATGGCAGATATAAGCTATAACGTTGGATTCCTTTTAACCTTCTGTGGTGTAGTGGTAGCGCCTTGACTTAGTAATCATAATGTTTAGGTTCGAATCCCGGTCGGGGTAAAAAATGATTCATGTTTTCACATATGTAATGTGCTTGTTTGGTTATTGGAAGACCCGAATGAGATTGGGAATTGAATTAAATGCTAAAATGAAGCCACGAGTGAGGTTGGGGAATCTGTAATATGAACATAGTGGCATTCAGATAGAATGCATTCATTCCTAAGTATGGTGTAGTGGTAGCACCTTGACTTAGTAATCATAAGTCCTAGGTTCGATTCCCAGTCGGAGTAAAAAATGATTCATGTTTTCACATATGTAATGTGCTTGCTTGGTTATTGGAAGACCCGAATGAGATTGGGAATTGAATTAAATGCTAAAATGAAGCCACGAGTGAGGTTGGGGAATCTGTAATATGAACGTAGTGGCATTCAGATAGAATGCGTTCATTCCTAAGTATGGCAGATATAAGCTATAAGGTTGGATTCCTTTTAACCTTCTCTGGTGTAGTGGTGGCGCCTTGACTTAGTAATCATAAGTCCTAGGTTCGAGTTCCGGTCGGGGTAAAAAATGATTCATGTTTTCACATATGTAATGTGCTTGCTTGGTTATTGGAAGACCCGAATGAGATTGGGAATTGAATTAAATCTAAAATGAAGCCACGAGTGAGGTTGAGGAATCTGTAATATGAACATAGTGGCATTCAGATAGAATGCGTTCATTCCTAAGTATGGCAGATATAAGCTATTACGTTGGATTCCTTTTAACCCTCTGTGGTGTAGTGGTAGCGCCTTGACTTAGTAATCATAAGTCCTAGGTTCGAGTCCCAGTCGGGGTTAAAAATGATTCATGTTTTCACATATGTAATGTGCTTGCTTGGTTATTGGAAGACCCGAATGAGATTGGGAATTGAATTAAATGCTAAAATGAAGCCACGAGTGAGGTTGGGGAATCTGTAATATGAACATAGTGGCATTCAGATAGAATGCGTTCATTCCTAAGTATGGAACATATAAGCTATAAGGTTGGATTCCTTTTAACCTTCTGTGGTGTAGTGGTAGCGCCTTGACTTAGTAATCATAAGTCCTAGGTTCGAGTCCCGGTCGGGGTAAAAAATGTTTCATGTTTTCACATATGAAATGTGCTTTCTTGTTTATTGGAAGACCCGAATGAGATTGGGAATTGAATTAAATGCTAAATAGAAGCCACGAGTGAGTTTGGGGAATCTGTAATATGAACATAGTGTCATTAAGATAGAATGCGTTCATTCGTAAGTATGGCAGATATAAGCTATAATGTTGGATTCCTATTAACCTTCTGTGGTGTAGTATTAGCACTTTGACTTAGTAATCATAAGGCCTAGGTTCGAGTCCCGGTCGGGGTAAAAAAATGATTCATGTTTTCACATATGTAATGTGCTTGCTTTGTTATTGGAAGACCCGAATGAGATTGGGAATTGAATTAAATGCTAAAATGAAGCCACGAGTGAGGTTGGGGAATCTGTAATATGAACATAGTTGCATTCAGATAGAATGCGTTCATTCCTAAGTATGGCAGATATAAGCTATAAGGTAGGATTCCTTTTAACCATCTGTGGTGTAGTGGTAGCGCCTTGACTTAGTAATCATAAGTCCTAGGTTCGAGTCCTGGTCGGTTTAAAAAAATGATTCATGTTTTCACATATGTAATGTGCTTGCTTGGTTATTGGAAGACCCGAATGAGATTGGGAATTGAATTAAATGCTAAAATGAAGCCATGAGTGAGGTTGGGGAATCTGTAATATGAACATAGTGGCATTCAGATAGAATGCGTTCATTCCTAAGCATGGTGTAGTGGTAGCGCCTTGACTTAGTAATCATAAGTCCTAGGTTCGAGTCCCGGTCGGGGTAAAAAATGATTCATGTTTTCACATATGTAATGTGCTTGCTTGGTTATTGGAAGACCCGAAAGAGATTGGGAATTGAATTAAATGTTAAAATGAAGCCACGAGTGAGGTTGAGGAATCTGTAATATGAACATAGTGGCATTCAGATAGAATGCGTTCATTCCTAAGTATGGCAGATATAAGCTATAACGTTGGATTCCTTTTAACCTTCTGTGGTGTAGTGGTAGCGCCTTGACTTAGTAATCATAATTCTTAGGTTCGAGTCCCGGTCAGGGTAAAAAATGATTCATGTTTTCACATATGTAATGTGCTTGCTTGGTTATTGGAAGACCCGAATGAGATTGGGAATTGAATTAAATGCTAAAATGAAGCCACGAGTGAGGTTTAGGAATTTGTAATATGAACATAGTTGCATTCAGATAGAATGCGTTCATTCCTAAGTATGGCAGATATAAGCTATAAGGTTGGATTCCTTTTAAACTTCTGTGGTGTAGTGGTAGCGCCTTGACTTAGTAATCAAAAGTCCTAGGTTCGAATCCCGGACGGGGTAAAAAATGATTCATGTTTTCACATTTGTAAGGTTATGAGGTGTACAAGAAATGAGGATGGCGCTGGATTGAATGTTATGTTGAATGGAGAGACACTTGAGGAGGTTAATCAGTTTAAGTATTTAGGCTCGGTTATAGCTGCAAATGGTGGAGTGGAAGCAGATGTGTGTCACAGAGTGAATGAAGGATGTAAAGTGTTGGGTGTATTGAAAGGAGTGATGAAGAATAGAGGGTTGGAAATGAATGTTAAGAATGTTTTGTATGAGAAAGTGATTGTGCCAACTGTAATGTATGGATTAGAGTTATGGGGTATGAAAGTAAGTGAGAGACGGAAACTAAATGTGTTTCAGATGAAATGCCTGAGGAGTATGATTGGTGTATGTCGATTGGATAGGTTTAGGAATGAAGTGGTGAGAGCAAGAACGGGTGTGAGGAGAGAAATTGCGGCCAGAGTAGATATGAATGTTCTGAGATGGTTTGGCCATGTGGAAAGGATGGATGATGAAAGGCTGCTGAAAAAGGTGATGAATGCGTGAGTTGATGGGAGAAATGCTAGAGGGAGGCCTAGGTTTGGATGGATGGATGGAGTAAGGAGAGCCCTGAATGATAGGAGGATGGATGTGAGGGAAGCAAGCGAACGTGCTAGGAATAGGAATGAGTGGCGAGCGATTGTGACGCAGCTCTGATGGGCATCTGCTGCTACCACGGGGCTGCATCTTACAGAGCTAGCCCTGTGGTTGGGGCAGTCGGAGGAGCGGGCAATTGTGAAGCAACACAGGTTGTGGAAGAGCCTTGGGGATGGGCTGTGGCACTCCAGCAGTGCCATCTGAACGGTCGCTAACTCCCTCGCCATTGCACATAGAGCAAAGTAATCCCCCTATTTGTTTTCCTTTCTTGATGTCGGCTACCCCCCAATTAAAGGGGAAAACAGCCAAGGTATATGTATGTACATATGTAATGTGCTTGCTTGGTTATTGGAAGACCCGAATGAGATTGGGAATTGAATTAAATGCTAAAATGAAGCCACGAGTGAGGTTAGGGAATCTGTAATATGAACATAGTGGCATTCAGATAGAATGCGTTCATTCCTAAGTATGGCAGATATAAGCTATAAGGTTGGATTCCTTTTAACCTTCTGTGGTGTAGTGGTAGCGACTTGACTTAGTAATCATAAGTCCTAGGTTCGAGTTCCGGTCGGGGTAAAAAATGATTCATGTTTTTACATATGTAATGTGCTTGCTTGGTTATTGGAAGACCCGAATGAGATTGGGAATTGAATTAAATGCTAAAATGAAGCCACGAGTGAGGTTGGGGAATCTGTAATATGAACATAGTGGCATTCAGATAGAATGCGTTCAGCCCTAAGTATGGCAGATATAAGCTATAAGGTTGGATTCCTTTTAACCTTCTGTGGTGTAGTGGTAGCGCCTTGACTTAGTAATCATAAGTCCTAGGTTCGAGTCCCGGTCGGGGTAAAAAATGATTCATGTTTTCACATATGTAATGTGCTTGCTTGGTTATTGGAAGAGACGAATGAGATTGGGAATTGAATTAAATGCTAAAATGAAGTCACGAGTGAGGTTGGGGAATCTGTAATATGAACATAGTGGCATTCAGATAGAATGCGTTCATTCCTAAGTATGGCAGATATAAGCTATAAGGTTGGATTCCTTTTAACCTTCTGTGGTGTAGTGGTAGCGCCTTGACTTAGTAATCATAAGTCCTAGGTTCGAGTCCCGGTCGGATTAAAAAAATGATTCATGTTTTCACATATGTAATGTGCTTGCTTGGTTATTGGAAGACCCGAATGAGATTGGGAATTGAATTAAATGCTAAAATGAAGCCACGAGTGAGGTTGGGGAATCTGTAATATGAACATAGTGGCATTCAGATAGAATGCGTTTATTCCTAAGTATGGTGTAGTGGTAGCGCCTTGACTTAGTAATCATAAGTCCTAGGTTTGAGTCCCGGTCGGGGTAAAAAATGATTCATGTTATCACATATGTAATGTGCTTGCTTGGTTATTGGAAGACCCGAATGAGATTGGGAATTGAATTAAATGCTAAAATGAAGCCACGAGTGAGGTTGGGGAATCTGTAATATGAACGTAGTGGCATTCAGATAGAATGCGTTCATTCCTAAGTATGGCAGATATAAGCTATAAGGTTGGATTCCTTTTAACCTTCTGTGGTGTAGTGGTAGCGCATTGACTTAGTAATCATAAGTTCTAGGTTCGAGTCCCGGTCGGGGTAAAAAATGATTCATGTTTTCACATATGTAATGTGCTTGCTTGGTTATTCGAAGACCCGAATGAGATTGGGAATTGAATTAAATGCAAAAATGAAGCCACGAGTGAGGTTGGGGAATCTGTAATATGAACATAGTGGCATTCAGATAGAATGCGTTCATTCCTAAGTATGGCAGATATAAGCTATAAGGTTGGATGCCTTTTAACCTTCTGTGGTGTAGTGGTAGCGCCTTGACTTAGTAATCATAATTCCTAGGTTCGAGTCCCGGTCGGGGTAAAAAATGATTCATGTTTTCAAATATGTAATGTGCTTGCTTGGTTACTGGAAGACCCGAATGAGATTGGGAATTGAATTAAATGCTAAAATGAAGCCACGAGTGAGGTTTTGGAATCTGTAATATGAACATAGTGGCATTCAGATAGAATGCGTTCATTACTAAGTATGGCAGATATAAGCTATAAGGTTGGATTCCTTTTAACCTTCTGTGGTGTAGTGGTAGCGCCTTGACTTAGTAATCAAAAGTCCTAGGTTCGAGTCCCGGTCGGGGTAAAAAATGATTCATGTTTTCACATAAGTAAGGTTATGGGGTGTACAAGAAATGAGGATGGCGCTGGATTGAATGTTTTGTTGAATGGAGAGACACTTGAGGAGGTTAATCAGTTTAAGTATTTACGCTCGTTTATAGCTGCAAATGGTGGAGTGGAAGCAGATATATGTCACAGAGTGAATGAAGGATGTAAAGTGTTGGGTGCATTGAAAGGAGTGATGAAGAATAGAGGGTTGGAAATGAATGTTAAGAAAGTTTTGTATGAGAAAGTGATTGTGCCAACTGTAATGTATGGATCAGAGTTATGGGGTATGAAAGTAAGTGAGAGACGGAAACTTAATGTGTTTGAGATGAAATGCCTGAGGAGTATGATTGGTGTATCTCGATTGGATAGGGTTAGGAATGAAGTGGTGAGAGCAAGAACGGGTGTTAGGAGAAAAATTGCGGCCAGAGTAGATATGAATATTCTGAGATGGTTTGGCCATGTGGAAAGGATGGATGATGAAAGACTGCTGAAAAAGGTGATGAATGTGAGAGTTGATGGGAGAAATGCTAGAGGGAGGCCTAGGTTTGGATGGATGGATGGAGTAAGGAGAGCCCTGAATGATAGGAGGATGGATGTGAGGGAAGCAAGCGAACGTGCTAGGAATAGGAATGAGTGGCGAGCGATTGTGACGCAGCTCTGATGGGCATCTGCTATTACCACGGGGCTGCATCTTACAGAGATAGCCCTGTGGTTGGGGCAGTAGGAGGAGCTGGCAATTGTGAAGCGACACAGGTTGTGGAAGAGCCGAGGGGATGGGCTGTGGCACTCCAGCAGTGCCATCTGAACGGTCGCTAGCTCACTCGCCATTGCACATAGAGCAAAGTAATCCCCCTATTTGTTTTCCATTCTTGATGTCGGCTACCCCACAATTAAAGGGGGAAACAGCCAAGGTATATGTATGTACATATGTAATGTGCTTGCTTGGTTATTGGAAGACCCGAATGAGATTGGGAATTGAATTAAATGCTGAAATGAAGCCACAAGTGAGGTTGGGGAATCTGTAATATGAACATAGTGGCATTCAGATAGAATGCGTTCATTCCTAAGTATGGCAGATATAAGCTATAAGGTTGGATTCCTTTTAACCTTCTGTGGTGTAGTGGTAGCGCCTTGACTTAGTAATCATAAGTCCTAGGTTCGAGTCCCGGTCGGGGTAAAAAATGATTCATGTTTTTACATATGTAATGTGCTTGCTTGGTTATTGGAAGACCCGAATGAGATTGGGAATTGAATTAAATACTAAAATGAAGCCACGAGTGAGGTTGGGGAATCTGTAATATGAACATAGTGGCATTCAGATAGAATGCGTTCATTCCTAAGTATGGCAGATATAAGCTATAAGGTTGGATTCCTTTTAAAATTCTGTGGTGTAGTGGTAGCGCCTTGACTTAGTAATCATAAGTCCTAGGTTCGAGTCCCGGTCGGGGTAAAAAATGATTCATGTTTTCACATATGTAATGTGCTTATTTGATAATTTCATGGCCCGAATGAGATTGGGAATTGAATTAAATGCTAAAATGAGGCCACGAGTGAGGTTGGGGAATCTGTAATATGAACATAGTGGCATTCAGATAGAATGCGTTCATTCCTAAGTATGGCAGATATAAGCTATAAGGTTGGATTCCTTTTAACCTTCTGTGGTGTAGTGGTAGTGCCTTGACTTAGTAATCATAATTCCTAGGTTCGAGTCCCGGTCGGGGTAAAAAATAATTCATGTTTTCACATATGTAATGTGCTTGATTGGTTATTGGAAGATCCGAATGAGATTGGGAATTGAATTAAATGCTAAAATGAAGCCACGAGTGAGGTTGGGGAATCTGTAATATGAACATAGTGGCATTCAGATAGAATGTGTTCATTCCTAAGTATGGCAGATATAAGCTATAAGGTTGGATTCCTTTTAACCTTCTGTGGTGTAGTGGTAGCGCCTTGACTTAGTAATCGTAAGTCCTAGGTTCGAGTCCCGGTCGGGGTAAAAAATGTTTCATGTTTTCACATATGTAGTGTGCTTGCTTGGTTATTGGAAGACCCGAATGAGATTGGGAATTGAATTAAATGCTAAAATGAAGCCACGAGTGAGGTTGGGGAATCTGTAATATGAACATAGTGGCATTCAGATAGAATGCGTTCATTCCTAAGTATGGCAGATATACGCAATAAGGTTGGATTCCTTTTAACCTTCTGTGGTGTAGTGGTAGTGCCTTGACTTAGTAATCATAATTCCTAGGTTCGAGTCCCGTTTGGGGTAAAAAATGATTCATGTTTTTACATATGTATTGTGCTTGATTGGTTATTGGAAGACCTGAATGAGATTGGGAATTGAATTAAATGCTAAAATGAAGCCACGAGTGAGGTTGGGGAATCTGTAATATGAACATAGCGGCATTCAGATAGAATGTGTTCATTCCTAAGTATGGCAGATATAAGCTTTAAGGTTGGATTCCTTTTAACCTTCTGTGGTGTAGTGGTAGCGCCTTGACTTAGTAATCATAAGTCCAAGGTTCGAGTCCCGGTCGGGGTAAAAAATGATTCATGTTTACACATATGTAATGTGCTTGCTTGGTTATTGGAAGAACCGAATGAGATTGGGAATTGAATTAAATGCTAAAATGAAGCCACGAGTGAGGTTTGGGAATCTGTAATATGAACATAGTGGCATTCAGATAGAATGCATTCATTCCTAAGTATGGCAGATATAAGCTAGAAGGTTGGATTCCTTTTAACCTTCTGTGGTGTAGTGGTAGCGCCTTGACTTAGTAATCATAATTCCTAGGTTTGAGTCCCGGTCGGGGTAAAAAATGATTCATGTTTTCACATATGTAAGGTTGTGAGGTGTACAAGAAATGAGGATGGCGCTGGATTGAATGTTATGTTGAATGGAGAGACACTTGAGGAGGTTAATCAGTTTAAGTATTTAGGCTCGGTTATAGCTGCAAATGGTGGAGTGGAAGCAGATGTGTGTCACAGAGTGAATGAAGGATGTAAAGTGTTGGGTGCATTGAAAGGAGTAATGAAGAATAGAGGGTTGGAAATGAATGTTAAGAATGTTTTGTATGAGAAAGTGATTGTGCCAACTGTAATGTATGGATCAGAGTCATGGGGTATGAAAGTAAGTGAGAGACGGAAACTAAATGTGTTTGAGAAGAAATCCCTGAGGAGTATGATTGGTGTATCTCGATTGGATAGGGTTAGGAAGGAAGTGGTGAGAGCAAGAACGGGTGTGAGGAGAGAAATTGCGGCCAGAGTAGATATGAATGTTCTGAGATGGCTTGGCCATGTGGAAAGGATGGATTATGAAAGGCTGCTGAAAAAGGTGATGAATGCGTGAGTTGATGGGAGAAATGCTAGAGGAAGGCCTAGGTTTGGATGGATGGATGGAGTAAGGAGAGCCCTGAATGATAGGAGGATGGATGTGGGGGAAGCAAGCGAGCGTGCTAGGAATAGGAATGAGTGGCGAGCGATTGTGACGCGGCTCTGATGGGCATCTCCTGTTACCACGGGGCTGCATCTTACAGGGATAACCCTGTGGTTGGGGCAGTAGGAGGAGCTGGCAATTGTGAAGCGACACAGGTTGTGGAAGAGCCGGGGGGATGGGCTGTGGCACTCCAGCAGTGCCATCTGAATGGTCGCTAGCTCCCTCGCCATTGCACATGGAGCAAGGTAATCCCCCTATTTGTTTTCCTTTCTTGATGTCGGCTACCCCCCAATTAAAGGGGAAAACAGCCAAGGTATATGTATGTACATATGTAATGTGCTTTCTAGGTTATTGGAAGACCCGAATGATATTGGGAATTGAATTAAATGCTAAAATGAAGCCACGAGTGAGGTTAGGGAATCTGTAATATGAACATAGTGGCATTCAGATAGAATGCGTTCATTCCTAAGTATGGCAGATAAAAGCTATAAGGTTGGATTCCTTTTAACCTTCTGTGGTGTAGTAGTAGCGACTTGACTTAGAAATCATAAGTCCTAGGTTCGAGACCCGGTCGGGGTAAAAAATGATTCATGTTTTTACATATGTAATGTGCTTGCTTGGTTATTGGAAGACCCGAATGAGATTGGGAATTGAATTAAATGCTAAAATGAAGCCACGAGTGAGGTTGGGGAATCTGTAATATAAACATAGTGACATTCAGATAGAATGCGTTCATTCCTAAGTATGGCAGATATAAGCTATAAGGTTGGATTCCTTTTAACCTTCTGTGGTGTAGTGGTAGCGTCTTGACTTAGTAATCATAAGTCCTAGGTTCGAGTCCCGGTCGGTTTAAAAAAATGATTCAAGTTTTCACATATGTAATGTGCTTGCTTGGTTAATGGAAGACCCGAATGAGATTGGGAATTGAATTAAATGCTAAAATGAAGCCACGAGTGAGGTTGGGGAATCTGTAATATGAACATAGTGGCATTCAGATAGAATGCGTTCATTCCTAAGTATGGTGTAGTGGTAGCGCCTTGACTTAGTAATCATAAGTCCTAGGTTCGAGTCCCGGTCGGAGTAAAAAATGATTCATGTTTTCACATATGTAATGTGCTTGCTTGGTTATTGGAAGACCCGAATGAGATTGGGAATTGAATTAAATGCTAAAATGAAGCCATGAGTGAGGTTCGGGAATCTGTAATATGAACATAGTGGCATTCAGATAGAATGCATTCATTCCTAAGTAGGCAGATATAAGCTATAAGGTTGGATTCCTTTTAACCTTCTGTGGTGTAGTGGTAGCGCCTTGACTTAGTAATCATAAGTTCTAGGTTCGAGTCCCGGTCGGAGTAAAAAATGATTCATGTTTTCACATATGTAATGTGCTTGCTTGGTTATTGGAAGACCCGAATGAGATTGGGAATTGAATTAAATGCTAAAATGAAGCCGCGAGTGAGGTTGGGGAATCTGTAATATGAACATAGTGGCATTCAGATAGAATGCGTTCATTCCTAAGTATGGCAGATATAAGCTATAAGGTTGGATTCCTTTTAACCTTCTGTGGTGTAGTGGTAGCGCCTTGACTTAGTAATCAAAAGTCCTAGGTACGAGTCCCGGTCGCGGTAAAAAATGATTCATGTTTTCACATATGTAAGGTTTTGAGGTGTACAAGAAATGAGGATGGATTGAATGTTTTGTTGAATGGAGAGACACTTGAGGAGGTTAATCAGTTTAAGTATTTAGGCTCGGTTAAGCTGCAAATGGTGGAGTGGAAGCAGATATATGTCACAGAGTGAATGAAGGATGTAAAGTGTTGGGTGCATTGAAAGGAGTGATGAAGAATAGAGGGTTGGAAATGAATGTTAAGAAAGTTTTGTATGAGAAAGTGATTGTGCCAACTGTAATGTATGGATCAGAGTTATGGGGTATGAAAGTAAGTGAGAGATGGAAACTTAATGTGTTTGAGATGAAATGCCTGAGGAGTATGATTGGTGTATCTCGATTGGATAGGGTTAGGAATGAAGTGGTGAGAGCAAGAACGGGTGTTAGGAGAGAAATTGCGACCAGAGTAGATATGAATATTCTGAGATGGTTTGGCCATGTGGAAAGGATGGATGATGAAAGACTGCTGAAAAAGGTGATGAATGCGAGAGTTGATGGGAGAAATGCTAGAGGGAGGCCTAGGTTTGGATGGATGGATGGAGTAAGGAGAGCCCTGAATGATATGAGGATGGATGTGAGGGAAGCAAGCGAGCGTGCTAGGAATAGGAATGAGTGGCGAGCGATTGTGACGCAGCTCTGATGGGCATCTGCTATTACCACGGGGCTGCATCTTACAGAGATAGCCCTGTGGTTGGGGCAGTAGGAGGAGCTGGCAATTGTGAAGCGACACAGGTTGTGGAAGAGCCGAGGGGATGGGCTGTGGCACTCCAGCAGTGCCATCTGAACGGTCGCTAGCTCCCTCGCCATTGCACATAGAGCAAAGTAATCCCCCTATTTGTTTTCCTTTCTTGATGTCGGCTACCCCACAATTAAAGGGGGAAACAGCCAAGGTATATGTATGTACATATGTAATGTGCTTGCTTGGTTATTGGAAGACCCGAATGAGATTGGGAATTGAATTAAATGCTAAAATGAAGCCACGAGTGAGGTTGGGGAATCTGTAATATGAACATAGTGGCATTCAGATTGAATGCGTTCATTCCTAAGTATGGCAGATATAAGCAATAAGGTTGGATTCCTTTTAACCTTCTGTGGTGTAGTGGTAGCGCCTTGACTTAGTAATCATAAGTCCTAGGTTCGAGTCCCGGTCGGGGTAAAAAATGATTCACGTTTTTACATATGTAATGTGCTTGCTTGTTTATTGGAAGACCCGAATGAGATTGGGAATTGAATTAAATACTAAAATGAAGCCACGAGTGAGGTTGGGGAATCTGTAATATGAACATAGTGGCATTCAGATAGAATGCGTTCATTCCTAAGTATGGCAGATATAAGCTATAAGGTTGGATTCCTTTTAAAATTCTGTGGTGTAGTGGTAGCGCCTTGACTTAGTAATCATAAGTCCTAGGTTCGAGTCCCGGTCGGGGTAAAAAATGATTCATGTTTTCACATATGTAATGTGCTTATTTGATAATTTCATGGCCCGAATGAGATTGGGAATTGAATTAAATGCTATAATGTAGCCACGAGTGAGGTTGGGGAATCTGTAATATGAACATAGTGGCATTCAGATAGAATGCGTTCATTCCTAAGTATGGCAGATATAAGCTATAAGGTTGGATTCCTTTTAACCTTCTGTGGTGTAGTGGTAGTGCCTTGACTTAGTAATCATAATTCCTAGGTTCGAGTCCCGGTCGGGGTAAAAAATAATTCATGTTTTCACATATGTAATGTGCTTGATTGGTTATTGGAAGACCCGAATGAGATTGGGAATTGAATTAAATGCTAAAATGAAGCCACGAGTGAGGTTGGGGAATCTGTAATATGAACATAGTGGCATTCAGATAGAATGTGTTCATTCCTAAGTATGGCAGATATAAGCTATAAGGTTGGATTCCTTTTAACCTTCTGTGGTGTAGTGGTAGCGCCTTGACTTAGTAATCATAAGTCCTAGGTTCGAGTCCTGGTCGGGGTAAAAAATGATTCATGTTTTCACATATGTAATGTGCTTGCTTGGTTATTGGAAGATCCGAATGAGATTGGGAATTGAATTAAATGCTAAAATGAAGCCACGAGTGAGGTTGGGGAATCTGTAATATGAACATAGTGGCATTCAGATAGAATGCGTTCATTCCTAAGTATGGCAGATATAAGCTATAAGGTTGGATTCCTTTTAACCTTCTGTGGTGTAGTGGTAGTGCCTTGACTTAGTAATCATAATTCCCAGGTTCGAGTCCCGGTCGGGGTAAAATATGATTCATGTTTTTACATATGTAATGTGCTTGATTGGTTATTGGAAGACCCGAATAAGATTGGGAATTGAATTAAATGCTAAAATGAAGCCACGAGTGAGGTTGGGGAATCTGTAATATGAACATAGTGGCATTCAGATAGAATGTGTTCATTCCTAAGTATGGCAGATATAAGCTTTAAGGTTGGATTCCTTTTAACCTTCTGTGGTGTAGTGGTAGCGCCTTGACTTAGAAATCATAAGTCCTAGGTTCGAGTCCCGGTCGGGGTAAAAAATGATTCATGTTTTCACATATGTAATGTGCTTGCTTGGTTATTGGAAGACCCGAATGAGATTGGGAATTGAATTAAATGCTAAAATGAAGCCACGAGTGAGGTTGGGGAATCTGTAATATGAACATAGTGGCATTCAGATAGAATGCATTCATTCCTAAGTATGGCAGATATAAGCTATAAGGTTGGATTCCTTTTAACCTTCTGTGGTGTAGTGGTAGCGCCTTGACTTAGTAATCATAATTCCTAGGTTCGAGTCCCGGTCGGGGTAAAAAATGATTCATGTTTTCACATATGTAAGGTTATGAGGTGTACAAGAAATGAGGATGGCGCTGGATTGAATGTTATGTTGAATGGAGAGACACTTGAGGAGGTTAATCAGTTTAAGTATTTAGGCTCGGTTATAGCTGCAAATGGTGGAGTGGAAGCAGATGTGTGTTACAGAGTGAATGAAGGATGTAAAGTGTTATGTGCATTGAAAGGAGTGATGAAGAATAGAGGGTTGGAAATGAATGTTAAGAAAGTTTTGTGCGAGAAAGTGATTGTGCCAACTGTAATGTATGGATCAGAGTTATGGGGTATGAAAGTAAGTGAAAGACGAAAACTAAATGTTTTTGAGAAGAAATGCCTGAGGAGTATGATTGGTGTATCTCGATATGATAGGGTTAGGAAGGAAGTGGTGAGAGCAAGAAAGGGTGTGAGGAGAGAAATTGCGGCCAGAGTAGATATGAATGTTCTGAGATGGTTTGGCCATGTGGAAAGGATGGATGATGAAAGGCTGCTGAAAAAGGTGATGAATGCGTGAGTTGATGGGAGAAATGCTAGAGGGAGGCCTAGGTTTGGATGGATGGATGGAGTAAGGAGAGAACTGAATGATAGGAGGATGGATGTGAGGGAAGCAAGCGAGCGTGCTAGGAATAGGAATGAGTGGCGAGCGATTGTGACGCGGCTCTGATGGGCATCTGCTGTTACCACGGGGCTGCATCTTACAGAGATAGCCCTGTGGTTGGGGCAGTAGGAGGAGCTGGCAATTGTCAAGCGACACGGGTTGTGGAAGAGCCGGAGGGATGGGCTGTTGCACTCCAGCAGTGCCATCTGAACGGTCGCTAGCTCCCTCGCCATTGCACATAGAGCAAAGTAATCCCCCTATTTGTGTTCCTTTCTTGATGTCGGCTACCCCCCAATTAAAGGGGAAAACAGCCAAGGTATATGTATGTACATATGTAATGTGCTTGCTAGGTTATTGGAAGACCCGAATGAGATTGGGAATTGAATTAAATGCTAAAATGAAGCCACGAGTGAGTTTAGGGAATCTGTAATATGAACATAGTGGCATTCAGATAGAATGCGTTCATTCCTAAGTATGGTGTAGTGGTAGCGCCTTGACTTAGTAATCATAAGTCCTAGGTTCGAGTCCCGGTCGGAGTAAAAAATGATTCATGTTTTTACATATGTAATGTGCTTGCTTGGTTATTGGAAGACCCGAAAGAGATTGGGAATTGAATTAAATGCTAAAATGAAGCCATGAGTGAGGTTGGGAAATCTGTAATATGAACATAGTGGCATTCAGATAGAATGCATTCATTCCTAAGTATGGCAGATATAAGCTATAAGGTTGGATTCCTTTTAACCTTCTGTGGTGTAGTGGTAGCGCCTTGACTTAGTAATCATAAGTTCTAGGTTCGAGTCCTGGTCGGGGTAAAAAATGATTCATGTTTTCACATATGTAATGTGCTTGCTTGGTTATTGGAAGACATGAATGAGATTGGGAATTGAATTAAATGCTAAAATGAAGCCGCGAGTGAGGTTAGGGAATCTGTAATATGAACATAGTGGCATTCAGATAGAATGCGTTCATTCCTAAGTATGGCAGATATAAGCTATAAGGTTAGATTCCTTTTAACCTTCTGTGGTGTAGTGGTAGCGCCTTGACTTAGTAATCAAAAGTCCTAGGTTCGAGTCCCGGTCGGGGTAAAAAATGATTCATGTTTTCACATATGTAAGGTTTTGAGGTGTACAAGAAATGAGGATGGCACTGGATTGAATGTTTTGTTGAATGGAGAGACACTTGAGGAGGTTAATCAGTTTAAGTATTTAGGCTCGGTTATAGCTGCAAATGGTGGAGTGGAAGCAGATATATGTCACAGAGTGATTGAAGGATGTAAAGTGTTGGGTGCATTGAAACGAGTGATGAAGAATAGAGGGTTGGAAATGAATGTTAAGAAAGTTTTGTATGAGAAAGTGATTGTGCCAACTGTAATGTATGGACCAGAGTTATGGGGTATGAAAGTAAGTGAGAGACGGAAACTTAATGTGTTTGAGATGAAATGCCGAGGAGTATGATTGGTGTATCTCGATTGGATAGGGTTAGGAATGAAGTGGTGAGAGCAAAAACGGGTGTGAGGAGAGAAATTGCAGCCAGAGTAGATATGAATATTCTGAGATGGTTTGGCCATGTGGAAAGGATGGATGATGAAAGGCTGCTGAAAAAGGTGATGAATGCGAGAGTTGATGGGAGAAATGCTAGAGGGAGGCCTAGGTTTGGATGGATGGATGGAGTAAGGAGAGCCCTGAATGATAGGAGGATTGATGTGAGGGAAGCAAGCGAGCGTGCTAGGAATAGGAATGAGTGTCGAGCGATTGTGACGCAGCTCTGATGGGCATCTGCTATTACCACGGGGCTGCATCTTACAGAGATAGCCCTGTGGTTGGGGCAGTAGGAGGAGCTGGCAATTGTGAAGCGACACAGGTTGTGGAAGAGCCGGGGGGATGGGCTGTGGCACTCCAGCAGTGCCATCTGAACGGTCGCTAGCTCCCTCGCCATTGCACATAGAGCAAAGTAATCCCCCTATTTGTTTTCCTTTCTTGATGTCGGCTACCCCACAATTAAAGGGGGAAACAGCCAAGGTATATGTATGTACATATGTAATGTGCTTGCTTGGTTATTGGAAGACCCGAATGAGATTGGGAATTGAATTAAATGCTAAAATGAAGCCACGAGTGAGGTTGGGGAATCTGTAATATGAACATAGTGGCATTCAGATAGAATGCATTCATTCCTAAGTATGGCAGATAAAAGCTATAAGGTTGGATTCCTTTTAACCTTCTGTGGTGTAGTGGTAGCGCCTTGACTTAGTAATCATAATTCCTAGGTTCGAGTCCCGGTCGGGGTAAAAAATGATTCATGTTTTCACATATGTAATGTGCTTGCTTGGTTATTGGAAGACCCGAATGAGATTGGGAATTGAATTAAATGCTAAAATGAAGCCACGAGTGAGGTTGGGGAATCTGTAATATGAACATAGTGGCATTCAGATAGAATGCATTCATTCCTAAGTATGGCAGATATAAGCTATAAGGTTGGAATCCTTTTAACCTTCTGTGGTGTAGTGGTAGTGCCTTGACTTAGTAATCATAATTCCTAGGTTCGAGTCCCGGTCGGGGTAAAAAGTGATTCATGTTTTTACATATGTAATGTGCTTGATTGGTTATTGGAAGACCCGAATGATATTGGGAATTGAATTATATGCTAAAATGAAGCCACGAGTGAGATTGGGGAATCTGTAATATGAACATAGTGGCATTCAGATAGAATGTGTTCATTCCTAAGTATGGCAGATATAAGCTTTAAGGTTGGATTCCTTTTAACCTTCTGTGGTGTAGTGTTAGTGCCTTGACTTAGTAATCATAAGTCCTAGGTTCGAGTCCCGGTCGGGGTAAAAAATGATTCATGTTTTCACATATGTAATGTGCTTGCTTGGTTATTGGAAGACCCGAATGAGATTGGGAATTGAATTAAATGCTAAAATGAAGCCACGAGTGAGGTTGGGGAATCTGTAATATGAACATAGTGGCATTCAGATAGAATGCATTCATTCCTAAGTATGGCAGATATAAGCTATAAGGTTGGATTCCTTTTAACCTTCTGTGGTGTAGTGGTAGCGCCTTGACTTAGTAATCATAATTCCTAGGTTAGAGTCCCGGTCGGGGTAAAAAATGATTCATGTTTTCACATATGTAAGGTTATGAGGTGTACAAGAAATGAGGGTGGCGCTGGATTGAATGTTATGTTGAATGGAGAGACACTTGAGGAGGTTAATCAGTTTAAGTATTTAGGCTCGGTTATATCTGCAAATGGTGGAGTGGAAGCAGATGTGTGTCACAGAGTGAATGAAGGATGTAAAGTGTTGGGTGCATTGAAAGGAGTGATGAAGAATAGAGGGTTGGAAATGAATGTTAAGAAAGTTTTGCATGAGAAAGTGATTGTGCCAACTGTAATGTATGGATCAGAGTTATGGGGTATGAAAGTAAGTGAGAGACGGAAACTTAATGTGTTTTAGAAGAAATGCCTGAGGAGTATGATTGGTGTATCTCGATTGGATAGGGTTAACAAGGAAGTGGTGAGAGCAAGAACGGGTGTGAGGAGAGAAATTGCGGCCAGAGTAGATATGAATGTTCTGAGATGGTTTGGCCATGTGGAAAGGATGGATGATGAAAGGCTGCTGAAAAAGGTGATGAATGCGTGAGTTGATGGGAGAAATGCTAGAGGGAGGCCTAGGTTTGGATGGATGGATGGAGTAAGGAGAGCCCTGAAGAATAGGAGGATGGATGTGAGGGAAGCAAGCGAGTGTGCTAGGAATAGGAATGAGTGGCGAGCGATTGTGACGCGGCTCTGATGGGCATCTGCTGTTACCACGGGGCTGCATCTTACAGAGATAGCCCTGTGGTTGGGGCAGTAGGAGGAGCTGGCAATTGTGAAGCGACACAGGTTGTGGAAGAGCCGGGGGGATGGGCTGTGGCACTCCAGCAGTGCCATCTGAACGGTCGCTAGCTCCCTCGCCATTGCACATAGAGCAAAGTAATCCAACTATTTGTTTTCCTTTCTTGATGTCGGCTACCCCCAAATTAAAGGGGAAAACAGCCAAGGTATATGTATGTACATATGTAATGTGCTTGCTAGGTTATTGGAAGACCCGAATGAGATTGGGAATTGAATTAAATGCTAAAATGAAGCCACGAGTGAGGTTGGGGAATCTATAATATGAACATAGTGGCATTCAGATGGAATGCGTTCATTCCTAAGTATGGCAGATATAAGCTATAAAGTTGGATTCCTTTTAACCTTCTGTGGTGTAGTGATAGCGCCTTGACTTAGTAATCATAAGTCCTAGGTTCAAGTCCCTGTTGGGGTAAAAAATGATTCATGTTTTCACATATGTAATGTGCTTGCTTGGTTATTGGAAGACCCGAATGAGATTGGGAATTGAATTAAATGCTAAAATGAAGCCACGAGTGAGGTTGGGGAATCTGTAATATGAACATAGTGGCATTCAGATAGAATGCATTCATTCCTAAGTATGGCAGATATAAGCTATAAGGTTGGATTCCTTTTAACCTTCTGTGGTGTAGTGGTAGCGCCTTGACTTAGTAATCATAAGTTCTAGGTTCGTGTCCCGGTCGGGGTAAAAAATGATTCATGTTTTCACATATGTAATGTGCTTGCTTGGTTATTGGAAGACCCGAATGAGATTGGGAATTGAATTAAATGCTAAAATGAAGCTGCGAGTGAGGTTGGGGAATCTGTAATATGAAGATAGTGGCATTCAGATAGAATGCGTTCATTCCTAAGTATGGCAGATATAAGCTATAAGGTTGGATTCCTTTTAACCTTCTGTGGTGTAGTGGTAGCGTCTTGACTTAGTAATCATAATTCCTAGGTTCGAGTCCCGGTCGGGGTTAAAAATAATTCATGTTTTCACATATGTAATGTGCTTGCTTGGTTATTGGAAGACCCGAATGAGATTGGGAATTGAATTAAATGCTAAAATGAAGCCACGAGTGAGGTTGGGGAATCTGTAATATGAACATAGTGGCATTCAGACAGAATGCGTTCATTCCTAAGTATGGCAGATATAAGCTATAATGTTGGATTCCTTTTAACCTTCTGTGGTGTAGTGGTAGCGCCTTGACTTAGTAATCAAAAGTCTAGGTTAGAGTCCCGATCGGGGTAAAAAATGATTCATGTTTTCACATATGTAAGGTTTTGAGGTGTACAAGAAATGAGGATGGTGCTGGATTGAATGTTTTGTTGAATGGAGAGACACTTGAGGAGGTTAATCAGTTTAAGTATTTATGCTCGGTTATAGCTGCAAATGGTGGAGTGGAAGCAGATATATGTCACAGAGTGAATGAAGGATGTAAAGTGTTGGGTGCATTGAAAGGAGTGATGAAGAATAGAGGGTTGGAAATGAATGTTAAGAAAGTTTTGTATGAGAAAGTGATTGTGCCAACTGTAATGTATTGATCAGAGTTATGGGGTATGAAAGTAAGTGAGAGACGGAAACTTAATGTGTTTGAGATGAAATGCCTGAGGAGTATGATTGGTGTATCTCGATTGGATAGGGTTAGGAATGAAGTGGTGAGAGCAAGAACGGGTGTTAGGAGAGAAATTGCGGCCAGAGTAGATATGAATATTCTGAGATGGTTTGGCCATGTGGAAAGGATGGATGATGAAAGGCTGCTGAAAAAGGTGATGAATGCGAGAGTTGATGGGAGAAATGCTAGAGGGAGGCCTAGGTTTGGATGGATGGATGGAGTAAGGAGAGCCCTGAATGATAGGAGGATGGATGTGAGGGAAGCTAGCGAGCGTGCTAGGAATAGGAATGAGTGGCGAGCGATTGTGAAGCAGCTCTGATGGGCATCTGCTATTACCACGGGGCTGCATCTTACAGAGATAGCCCTGTGGTTGGGGCAGTAGGAGGAGCTGGCAATTGTGAAGCGACACAGGTTGTGGAAGAGCCGAGGGGATGGGCTGTGGCACTCCAGCAGTGCCATCTGAACGGTCGCTAGCTCCCTCGCCATTGCACATAGAGCAAAGTAATCCCCCTATTTGTTTTCCTTTCTTGATGTCGGCTATCCCACAATTAAAGGGGGAAACAGCCAAGGTATATGTATGTACATATGTAATGTGCTTGCTTGGTTATTGGAAGACCCGAATGAGATTGGGAATTGAATTAAATGCTAAAATGAAGCCACGAGTGAGGTTGGGGAATCTGTAATATGAACATAGTGGCATTCAGATAGAATGCGTTCATTCCTAAGTATGGCAGATATAAGCTATAAGGTTGGATTCCTTTTAACCTTCTGTGGTGTAGTGGTAGCGCCTTGACTTAGTAATCATAAGTCCTAGGTTCGAGTCCCGGTCGGGGTAAAAAATGATTCATGTTTTTACATATGTAATGTGCTTGCTTGGTTGTTGGAAGACCCGAATGAGATTGGGAATTGAATTAAATACTAAAATGAAGCCACGAGTGAGGTTGAGGAATCTGTAATATGAACATAGTGGCATTCAGATAGAATGCATTCATTCCTAAGTATGGCAGATATAAGCTATAAGGTTGGATTCCTTTTAACCTTCAGTGGTGTAGTGGTAGCGCCTTGACTTAGTAATCATAAGTCCTAGGTTCGAGTCCCGGTCGGGGTAAAAAATGATTCATGTTTTCACATATGTAATGTGCTTATTTGATAATTTCATGGCCCGAATGAGATTGGCAATTGAATTAAATGCTAAAATGAAGCCACGAGTGAGGTTGGGGAATCTGTAATATGAACATAGTGGCATTCAGATAGAATGCGTTCATTCCTAAGTATGGCAGATATAAGCTATAAGGTTGGATTCCTTTTAACCTTCTGTGGTGTAGTGGTAGTGCCTTGACTTAGTAATCATAATTCCTAGGTTCGAGTCCCGGTCGGGGTAAAAAATAATTCATGTTTTCACATATGTAATGTGCTTGATTGGTTATTGGAAGACCCGAATGAGATTGGGAATTGAATTAAATGCTAAAATGAAGCCACGAGTGAGGTTGGGGAATCTGTAATATGAACATTGTGGCATTCAGATAGAATGTGTTCATTCCTAAGTATGGCAGATATAAGCTATAAGGTTGGATTCCTTTTAACCTTCTGTGGTGTAGTGGTAGCGCCTTGACTTAGTAATCATAAGTCCTAGGTTCAAGTCCCGGTCGGGGTAAAAAATGATTCATGTTTTCACATATGTAATGTGCTTGCTTGGTTATTGGAAGACCCGAATGAGATTGGGAATTGAATTAAATGCTAAAATGAAGCCACGAGTGAGGTTGGGGAATCTGTAATATGAACATAGTGGCAATTCAGATAGAATGCATTCATTCCTAAGTATGGCAGATATAAGCTATAAGGTTGGATTCCTTTTAACCTTCTGTGGTATAGTGGTAGCGCCTTGACTTAGTATTCATAATTCCTAAGTTCGAGTCCCGGTCGGGGTAAAAAATGATTCATGTTTTCACATATGTAAGGTTATTAGGTGTACAAGAAATGAGGATGGCCCTGGATTGAATGTTATGTTGAATGGAGAGACACTTGAGGAGGTTAATCAGTTTAAGTATTTAGGCTCGGTTATAGCTGCAAATGGTGGAGTGGAAGCAGATGTGTGTCACAGAGTGAATGAAGGATGTAAAGTGTTGGGTGCATTGAAAGGAGTGATGAAGAATAGAGGGTTGGAAATGAATGTTAAGAAAGTTTTGTATGAGAAAGTGATTGTGCCAACTGTAATGTATGGATCAGAGTTATGGGGTATGAAAGTAAGTGAGAGACGGAAACTAAATGTGTTTGAGAAGAAATGCCTGAGGAGTATGATTGGTGTATCTCGATTGGATGGGGTTAGGAAGGAAGTGGTGAGAGCAAGAACGGGTGTGAGGAGAGAAATTGCGGCCAGAGTAGATATGAATGTTCTGAGATGGTTTGGCCATGTGGAAAGGATGGATGATGAAAGGCTGCTGAAAAAGGTGATGAATGCATGAGTTGATGGGAGAAATGCTAGAGGGAGGCCTAGGTTTGGATGGATGGATGGAGTAAGGAGAGCCCTGAATGATAGGAGGATGGATGTGAGGGAAGCAAGCGAGCGTGCTAGGAATAGGAATGAGTGGTGAGCGATTGTGACGCGGCTCTGATGGGCATCTGCTGTTACCACGGGGCTGCATCTTACAGAGATAGCCCTGTGGTTGGGGCAGTAGGAGGAGCTGGCAATTGTGAAGCGACACAGGTTGTGGAAGAGCCGGGGGAATCGGCTGTGGCACTCCAGCAGTGCCATCTGAACGGTCGCTAGCTCCCTCGCCATTGCACATAGAGCAAAGTAATCCCCCTATTAGTTTTCCTTTCTTGATGTCGGCTACCCCCCAATTAAAGGGGAAAACAGCCAAGGTATATGTATGTACATATGTAATGTGCTTGCTAGGTTATTGGAAGACCCGAATGAGATTGGGAATTGAATTAAATGCTAAAATGAAGCCACGAGTGTGGTTAGGGAATCTGTAATATGAACATAGTGGCATTCAGATAGAATGCGTTCATTCCTAAGTATGGCAGATATAAGCTATAAGGTTGGATTCCTTTTAACCTTCTGTGGTGTAGTGGTAGCGACTTGACTTAGTAATCATAAGTCCTAGGTTCGAGTCCCGGTCGGGGTAAAAAATGATTCATGTTTTTACATATGTAATGTGCTTGCTTGGTTATTGGAAGACCCGAATGAGATTGGGAATTGAATTAAATGCTGAAATGAAGCCACGAGTGAGGTTGGGGAATCTGTAATATGAACATAGTGACATTCAGATAGAATGCTTTCATTCCTAAGTATGGCAGATATAAGCTATAAGGTTGGATTCCTTTGAACCTTCTGTGGTGTAGTGGTAGCGCCTTGACTTAGTAATCATAAGTCCTAGGTTCGAGTCCCGGTCGGTTTAAAAAAATGATTCATGTTTTCACATATGTAATGTGCTTGATTGGTTATTGGAAGACCCGAATGAGATTGGGAATTGAATTAAATGCTAAAATGAAGCCACGAGTGAGGTTGGGGAATCTGTAATATGAACATAGTGGCATTCAGATAGAATGCGTTCATTCCTAAGTATGGTGTAGTGGTAGCGCCTTGACTTAGTAATCATAAGTCCTAGGTTCGAGTCCCGGTCGGAGTAAAAAATGATTCATGTTTTCACATATGTAATGTGCTTGCTTGGTTATTGGAAGACCCGAATGAGATTGGGACATTGAATTAAATGCTAAAATGAAGCCACGAGTGAGGTTGGGGAATCTGTAATATGAACATAGTGGCATTCAGATAGAATGCGTTCATTCCTAAGTATGGCAGATATAAGCTATAAGGTTGGATTCCTTTTAACCTTCTGTGGTGTAGTGGTAGCGCCTTGACTTAGTAATCATAAGTTCTAGGTTCGAGTCCCATTCGGGGTAAAAAATTATTCATGTTTTCACATATGTAACGTGCTTGCTTGGTTATTGGAAGACCCGAATGAGATTGGGAATTGAATTAAATGCTAAAATGAAGCCACGAGTGAGGTTGGGGAATCTGTAATATGAACATAGTGGCATTCAGATAGAATGCGTTCATTCCTAAGTATGGCAGATATAAGCTATAAGGTTGGATTCCTTTTAACCTTCTGTGGTGTAGTGGTAGCGCCTTGACTTAGTAATCATAATTCCTAGGTTCGAGTCCCGGTCGGGGTAAAAAATGATTCATGTTTTCACATATGTAATGTGCTTGCTTGGTTATTGGAAGACCCGAATGAGATTGGGAATTGAATTAAATGCTAAAATGAAGCCACGAGTGAGGTTAGGGAATCTGTGATATGAACATAGTGGCATTCAGATAGAATGCGTTCATTCCTAAGTATGGCAGATATAAGCTATAAGGTTGGATTCCTTTTAACCTTCTGTGGTGTAGTGGTAGCGCCTTGACTTAGTAATCAAAAGTCCTAGGTTCGAGTCCCGGTCGGGGTAAAAAATGATTCATGTTTTCACATATGTAAGGTTTTGAGGTGTACAAGAAATGAGGATGGCGCTGGATTGAATGTTTTGTTGAATGGAGAGACACTTGAGGAGGTTAATCAGTTTAAGTATTTAGGCTCGGTTATAGCTGCAAATGGTGGAGTGGAAGCAGATATATGTCACAGAGTGAATGAAGGATGTAAAGTGTTGGGTGCATTGAAAGGAGTGATGAAGAACAGAGGGTTGGAAATTGAATGTTAAGAAAGTTTTGTATGAGAAAGTGATTGTGCCAACTGTAATGTATGGATCAGAGTTATGGGGTATGAAAGTAAGTGAGAGACGGAAACTTAATGTGTTTGAGATGAAATGCCTGAGGAGTATGATTGGTGTATCTCGATTGGATAGGGTTAGGAATGAAGTGGTGAGAGCAAGAACGGGTGTTAGGAGAGAAATTGCGGCCAGAGTAGATATGAATATTCTGAGATGGTTTGGCCATGTGGAAAGGATGGATGATGAAAGGCTGCTGGAAAAGGTGATGAATGCGAGAGTTGATGGGAGAAATGCTAGAGGGAGGCCTAGGTTTGGATGGATGGATGGAGTAAGGAGAGCCCTGAATGATAGGAGGATGGATGTGAGGGAAGCAAGCGAGCGTGCTAGGAATAGGAATGAGTTTCGAGCGATTGTGACGCGGCTCTGATGGGCATCTGCTATTACCACGGGGCTGCATCTTACAGAGATAGCCCTGTGGTTGGGGCAGTAGGAGGAGCTGGCAATTGTGAAGCGACACAGGTTGTGGAAGAGCCGAGGGGATGGGCTGTGGCACTCCAGCAGTGCCATCTGAACGGTCGCTAGCTCCCTCGCCATTGCACATAGAGCAAAGTAATCCCCCTATTTGTTTTCCTTTCTTGATGTCGGCTTCCCCACAATTAAAGGGGGAAACAGCCAAGGTATATGTATGTACATATGTAATGTGCTTGCTTGATTATTGGAAGACCCGAATGAGATTGGGAATTGAATTAAATGCTAAAATGAAGCCACGAGTGAGGTTGGGGAATCTGTAATATGAACATAGTGGCATTCAGATAGAATGCGTTCATTCCTAAGTATGGCAGATATAAGCTGTAAGGTTGGATTCCTTTTAACCTTCTGTGGTGTAGTGGTAGCGCCTTGACTTAGTAATCATAAGTCCTAGATTCGAGTCCCGGTCGGGGTAAAAAATGATTCATGTTTTTACATATGTAATGTGCTTGCTTGGTTATTGGAAGACCCGAATGAGATTGGGAATTGAATTAAATACTAAAATGAAGCCACGAGTGAGGTTGGGGAATCTGTAATATGAACATAGTGGCATTCAGATAGAATGCGTTCATTCCTATGTATGGCAGATATAAGCTATAAGGTTGGATTCCTTTTAACCTTCTGTGGTGTAGTGGTAGCGCCTTGACTTAGTAATCATAAGTCCTAGGTTCGAGTCCCTGTCGGGGTAAAAAATGATTCATGTTTTCACATATGTAATGTACTTATTTGATAATTTCATGGCCCGAATGAGATTGGGAATTGAATTAAATGCTAAAATGAAGCCATGAGTGAGGTTGGGGAATCTGTAATATGAACATAGTGGCATTCAGATAGAATGCGTTCATTCCTAAGTATGGCAGATATAAGCTATAAGGTTGGATTCCTTTTAACCTTCTGTGGTGTAGTGGTAGTTCCTTGACTTAGTAATCATAATTCCTAGGTTCGAGTCCCAGTCGGGGTAAAAAATGATTCATGTTTTCACATATGTAATGTGCTTGATTGGTTATTGGAAGACCCGAATGAGATTGGGAATTGAATTAAATGCTAAAATGAAGCCACGAGTGAGGTTGGGGAATCTGTAATATGAACATAGTGGCATTCAGATGGAATGCGTTCATTCCTAAGTATGGCAGATATAAGCTATAAGGTTGGATTCCTTTTAACCTTCTGTGGTGTAGTGGTAGCGCCTTGACTTAGTAATCATAAGTCCTAGGTTCGAGTCCCGGTCGGGGCAAAAAAATGATTCATGTTTTCACATATGTAATGTGCTTGTTTGGTAATTTCATGGCCCGAATGAGATTGGGAATTGAATTAAATGCTAAAATGAAGCCACGAGTGAGGTTGGGGAATCTGTAATATGAACATAGTGGCATTCAGATAGAATGCATTCATTCCTAAGTATGGCAGATATAAGCTATAAGGTTGGATTCCTTTTAACCTTCTGTGGTGTAGTGGTAGCGCCTTGACTTAGTAATCATAATTCCTAGGTTCGAGTCCCGGTCGGGGTAAAGAATGATTCATGTTTTCACAAATGTAATGTGCTTGCTTGGTTATTGGAAGACCCGAATGAGATTGGGAATTGAATTAAATGCTAAAATGAAGCCACTAGTGAGGTTGGGGAATCTGTAATATGAACATAGTGGCATTCAGATAGAATGCGTTCATTCCTAAGTATGGCAGATATAAGCTATAAGGCTGGATTCCTTTTAACCTTCTGTGGTGTAGTGGTAGTGCCTTGACTTAGTAATCAAAAGTCCTAGGTTCGAGTCCCGGTCGGTGTAAAAAATGATTCATGTTTTCACATATGTAAGGTTATGAGGTGTACAAGAAATGAGGATGGCGCTGGATTGAATGTTATGTTGAATGGAGAGACACTTGAGGAGGTTAATCAGTTTAAGTATTTAGGCTCTGTTATAGCTGCAAATGGTGTAGTGGAAGCAGATATGTGTCACAGAGTGAATGAAGGATGTAAAGTGTTGGGTGCATTGAAAGGAGTGATGAAGAATAGAGGGTTGGAAATGAATGTTAAGAAAGTTTTGTATGAGAAAGTGGTTGTGAAAGTAACTAAGAGATGGAAACTAAATGTGTTTGAGATGAAATGCCTGAGGAGTATGATTGGTGTATCTCGATTGGATAGGGTTAGGAATGAAGTGGTGAGAGCAAAAACGGGTGTGAGGAGAGAAATTGCAGCCAGAGTAGATATGAATGTTCTGAGATGGTTTGGCCATGTGGAAAGGATGGATGATGAAAGGCTGCTGAAAAAGGTGATGAATGCGAGAGTTGATGGGAGAAATACTAGAGGGAAGCCTAGTTTTGGATGTATGGATGGAGTAAGGGGAGCCCTGAATGATAGGAGGATGGATGTGAGGGAAGCAAGCGAGCGTGCTAGGAATAGGAATGAGTGGCGAGCAATTGTGACGCGGCTCTGATGGGCATCTGCTGTTACCACGGGGCTGCATCTTACAGAGATAGCCTTGTTGTAGGGGCAGTAGGAGGAGCTGGCATTTGTGAAGCGACACAGGTTGTGAAAGAGCCGGTGGGATGGGCTGTGGCACTCCAGCAGTGCCATCTGAATGGGCGCTAGCTCCCTCGTCATTGCCCATAGAGCAAAGTAATCCCCCTATTTGTTTTCCTTTCTTGATGTTGGCTACCCCCCAATTAAAGGGGGAAACAGCCAAGGTATATGTATGTACAAATGTAATGTGCTTGCTTGGTTATTGGAAGACCCGAATAAGATTGGGAATTGAATTAAATGCTAAAATGAAGCCCGCGAGTGAGGTTGGGACATCTGTAATATGAACATAGTGGCATTCAGATAGAATGCGTTCATTACTAAGTATGGCAAATATAAGCTATAAGGTTGGATTCCTTTTAACCTTCTGTGGTGTAGTGGTAGAGCCTTGATTTAGTAATTATAAGTCCTAGGTTCGAGTCCCGGTCGGGGTAAAAAATTATTCATGTTTTCACATATGTAATGTGCTTGCTTGGTTATTACAAGACCGGAATGAGATTGGGAATTGAATTAAATGCTAAAATGAAGCCACGAGTGAGGTTGGGGAATCTGTAATATGAACATAGTGGCATTCAGATAGAATGCATTCATTCCTAAGTATGGCAGATATAAGCTATAAGGTTGGATTCCTTTTAACCTTCTGTGGTGTAGTGGTAGCGCCTTGACTTAGTAATCATAAGTTCTAGGTTCGAGTCCGGTCGAGGTAAAAAATGATTCATGTTTTCACATATATAATGTGCTTGCTTGGGAATTGGAAGACCCGAATGAGATTGGGAATTGAATTAAATGCTAAAATGAAGCCACGTGTGAGGTTGGGGAATCTGTAAAATGAACATAGTGGCATTCAGATAGACTGCGTTCATTCCTAAGTATGGCAGATATAAGTTATAAGGTTGTATTCCTTTTAACCTTCTGTGGTGTAGTGGTAGCGCCTTGACTTAGTAATCATAAGTCCTAGGTTCGAGTCCCGGTCGGGGTAAAAAATGATTCATGTTTTCACATATGTAATGTGCTTGCTTGGTTATTGGAAGACCCGAATGAGATTGGAAATTGAATTAAATGCTAAAATGAAGCCACGAGTGAGGTTGGGGAATCTGTAATATGAACATAGTGGCATTCAGATAGAATGCGTTCATTCCTAAGTAAGGCAGTTATAAGCCATAAGGTTGGATTCCTTTTAACCTTTCTGTGGTGTAGTGGTAGCGCCTTGACTTAGTAATCATAAGTCCTAGGTTCGAGTCCCCTTCAGGGTAAAAAAATTATTCATGTTTTCATATATGGAATGTGCTTTCTTGGTTATTGGAAGACCCGAATGAGATTGGGGATTGAATTAAATGCTAAAATGAAGCCTCGAGTTTGGATGGGGAATCTGTAATATGAACATAGTGGCATTCAGATAGAATGCGTTCATTCCTAAGTATGGCAGATATAAGCTATAAGGTTGGATTCCTTTTAACCATCTGTGGTGTAGTGGTAGCGCCTTGACTTAGTAATCATAAGTCCTAGGTTCGAGTCCCGGTCGGGGTAAAAAAATGATTCATGTTTTCACATATGTAATGTGCTTGCTTGGTTATTGGAAGACCCGAATGAGATTGGGAATTGAATTAAATGCTAAAATGAAGCCACGAGTGAGGTTGGGGAATCTGTAATATGAACATAGTGGCAGTCAGATAGAATGCGTTCATTCCTAAGTATGGCACATATAAGCTATAAGATTGGATTCCTTTTAACCATCTGTGGTGTAGTGGTAGCGCCTTGACTTAGTAATCATAAGTCCTAGGTTCGAGTCCCGGTCGGGGTAAAAAATGATTCATGTTTTCACATATGTAATGTGCTTGCTTGGTTATTGGAAGACCCGAATGAGATTGGAAATTGAATTAAATGCTAAAATGAAGCCACTAGTGAGGTTGGAGAATCTGTAATATGAACATAGTGGCATTCAGATAGAATGCGTTCATTCCTACGTATGGTAGATATTAGCTATAAGGTTGGATTCCTTTTAATCTTCTATGGTGTAGTGGTAGCGCCTTGACTTAGTAATCATAAGTCCTAGGTTCGAGTCCCGGTCGGAGTAAAAAATGATTCATGTTTTCACATATGTAATGTGCTTGCTTGGAAATTGGAAGACCCGAATGAGATTGGGAATTGAATTAAATGCTAAAATGAAGCCACGAGTGAGGTTGGGGAATCTGTAATATGAACATAGTGGCATTCAGATAGAATGCGTTCATTCCTAAGTATGGCAGATATAAGCTATAAGGTTGGATTTTTTTTAACCTTCTGTGGTGTAGTGGTAGCGCCTTGACTTAGTAATCATAAGTCCTAGATTCGAGTCCCGGTCGGGGCAAAAAATGATTCATGTTTTCACATATGTAATGTGCTTGCTTATTTATTGGAAGACCCTAATGCGATTGGGAATTGAATTAAATGCTAAAATGAAGCCACGAGTGAGGTTGGGGAATCTGTAATATGAACATAGTGGCAATTCAGATAGAATGCGTTCATTCCTAAGTATGGCAGATATAAGCAATAAGGTTGGATTCCTTTTAACCTTCTGTGGTGTAGTGGTAGCGCCTTGACTTAGTAATTATAAGTCCTAGGTTCGAGTCCCGTTCGGGGTAAAAAAATGATTCATGTTTTCACATATGTATTGTGCTTGCTTGGTTATTGGAAGACCCGAATGAGATTGGGAATTGAATGAAATGCTAAATTGAAGCCTCGAGTGAGGTTGGGGAATCTGTAATATGAACATAGTGGCATTCATATAGAATGCGTTCATTCCAAAGTATGGCAGATATAAGCTATAAGGTTGGATTCCTTTTAACCTTCTGTGGTGTAGTGGTAGCGCCTTGACTTAGTAATCATAAGTCCTAGGTTCGAGTCCCAGTCGGGGTAAAAAAATGATTCATGTTTTCACATATGTAATGTGCTTGCTTGGTTATTGGAAGACCCAAATGAGATTGGGAATTGAATTAAATGCTAAAATGAAGCCACGAGTGAGGTTGGGGAAACTGTAATATGAACATAGTGGCATTCAGATAGAATGCGTTCATTCCTAAGTATGGCATATATAAGCTATAAGGTTGGATTCCTTTTAACCTTCTGTGGTGTAGTGGTAGCGCCTTGACTTAGTAATCATAAGTCCTAGGTTCGAGTCCCAGTCGGGATAAAAAATGATTCATGTTTTCACATATGTAATGTGCTTGCTTGGAAATTGGAAGACCCGAATGAGATTGGGAATTGATTTAAATGCTAAAATGAAGCCACGAGTGAGTTTGAGGAATCTGTAATATGAACATTGTGGCATTCAGATAGAATGCGTTCATTCGTAAGTATGGCAGATATAAACTATAATGTTGGATTCCTTTTAACCTTCTGTGGTGTAGTATTAGCACTTTGACTTAGTAATCATAAGTCCTAGGTTCGAGTCCCGGTCGGGGTAAAAAAATGATTCATGTTTTCACATATGTAATGTGCTTGCTTGGTTATTGGAAGACCCGAATGAGATTGGGAATTGAATTAAATGCTAAAATGAAGCCTCGAGTGAGGTTGGGGAATCTGTAATATGAACATAGTGGCATTCAGATAGAATGCCTTCATTCCTTAA
>JAXCGZ010002079.1:70000-72500 GCA_037179515.1 Halocaridina rubra | reverse complement strand
CTCGGGGATTCTTTCGCTTTCACATCCCCCGCCGTCCTTGCTGCAGGCCCAGGTTTGTTGCCATATCTCTGTCACTCGGTTAGGCAGAGCAAAAAGGACAAGGACTGGGAACCATCCCGCGAATCCTTCCATCCCGGCTTTCTCGTCCTGCCCTCGGCCGATCTTGACTAAGATCCCCCACGCAGGAGACCTGCAACATCACAGCGTTTCTCTTCCTTTACGGCCCTCGCACGTACCTTCGAAGTAGATCTCGGGATGAAAGTTTGAACCTATATCACTACTACAGTTGTAAGAAAGGTTCCCTATGACTTCAGGGTACCAACAATGGCCATACATTGGTAATCGAGGCTATACTTTGCCTCCCCTGCAACTGCAAGTGATTGCAATCTCTATTCAATGGGCATTAGGGACTTGTCTGACGGACAAAATCTAAAGACTTTTAGAACTTGCAGGTCGGGGCTGCCTAGGAATAGGGTGGTAATGGAAGGTATGTGTCTACACAACTAGATTATTATTCCAAGATACTTAGGACTTAGCAACTGCTACATAGCATTACTCTACTATAAATGTCAAAAAGAACAATCATTAAATGCTGAGAAAAGCCACTAAAGAAACATTCTTATTAGCGGTGGCTACAGTAACATCAAGTATGAATTCAGATAAAAGATACAAATCATCAAGTTACTGCTGATTTCATTTCAAAAATAATACTTAGCAACAGGCCATTGAGAGATAGCAACAATATCAGTCAACATAATAACATTACTAATAATCATGGTTAAAAAATAAGAATAATAAACAATAAAAATAAATATACTAAATCAAAAATATCAATATATATACAATGGAGACTGATATTCAGAAGTAAGAACAGAGTTCTATACTTATATCTCATAGTGATGCTTATTCTAACACAGTCTCCTTTAATATTCACATTCCTGCTGTCATAATCAATGTAAATATATATAGCATAAGTGGCAACTTGCTGGCTCCACAATTTGTCAATGGGAGTTCTATTTATGCTCTAAACAGTTGCGACATGTGGCAAAAATATTTATGCAAATGGCGGTACTACCGATGTCTTATCAGTATTTATGCAATAACAGCATGCAACAATCTAGTGACTGCAATAAAATGTAGGCACAATTATCGCCTAGCTTCGCTGGAAAAAAACACAAAAAAAAAATCAAAGACGGCAACGCTCTGTTAGCAGCAGGAGAGGCCTCTGTCAGTTTCAGCGTCGCGTGAAAGGTAGGAGAGAGAGAGAGAGAGAGAGGTAGAGTGACCGTGGAATACGTTGCGGTTTTCACTCACAAGTCAGCTGAGCTGGGCCTCTGTCCTTTTAACTTGTACTGAAAATAAAAAAGTGTCGCAGAGTATCTCTAATAATAAAATAAATAAACAAATGAACGTGAACAAACGTTAGCAATGACTATCGATAGAGTCTTACGGTTATTGTCAGCGGCTATTCTCATTCCCTCATTAACAAAAACAAAAGCAAAAAGAACTTAGTGTACAACTGCAAAACTGTCGAAGCATAAATCCATTCCTTTCTGTTTAATCTTGATAAGGACTTTACTGTAACGGCATACACATCCTTGTCTATAATGACAATCTCTCTCTTTTCATGCTATAAATCAGAGGGTTAAGTCGAAGCGCACCCACTCTGATTAAAATCATATGTGACACTATCCCTACTACTATCAACAAAAGTACAAATATCCTTTTCTTAACAACTTCTTAAAAAGGACTTAAGTGTCATTAATTTTAACTTTAAAACTCAGCAAATAATCTCTAATAATCTCAATTATCTTTAATTAGCCCGATTGTAATCTAAAATTCATGAAAATGCTAGGGATTAACCATGGTTCTCTTTAGATAATCTTTTCAGAATCCTTTAAGTAAGATTTTAAAGATTTCTTCAATACAAAAAGAACTATAACAAAAACGGGTATCTAAGAATATAAAAAGTCTATCTCTGTGTATGCAATAATAAAAACAAAAAGTATATTTCATTATCAACAGTAAGGAATGCGTTTTGCTTAAACTTCAAAATCTCGTACGGAGTTGTACATAAACAATTCAAACATAAAATATATATCTTCTTTTACTATCTCGAATTTGACTTATATCTGCTCTCTCAAATACGGGACACAGCTGTGTAACATTCTTGTTGTCATTTCGTGTCAGCTCTCACTCTTTCTTTATGACCAAGCCGAAATAATTTTGATAAAACATTATCATGGCTAAATCTCGCAAAGTTTTACTTTATCAATCTAACATATCTCTTCAGACAAATAATGTATATACTGCAGCTAGCAAATAAAATAAAGAATCATTCATAGATTCACGTCCTTTATCACGTAACATCTATCTTGGAATCTCTCGGAAATCGAATAATAATCTCAATGGCGGAGTAGGGGACAAAACAAAAATAAAGCAAACTCGGCATTTCAACCATATCTGGGCAGGTGGAGAATTACCTTCTCATCCATATCCC
>JAXCGZ010002079.1:45000-65000 GCA_037179515.1 Halocaridina rubra | reverse complement strand
GTTAAATTACATATTCCAAAATTTACCATTAAATTTTGGTATAGACGTGCTCTTAGCCTGGGTATTAATTTATTTAAATTATTGACCACCCTTTGCACTGGGTTCTACATGGTTTATTCCCTCCTACAAGCATTACTAGAAATGTACCCAATGCCAATAGTTGCACATTCTCAATTGTTAGATTCAATTTCAGCTATAATTTTCTTGAAAATTTTCAAGGGACTGCTGGTACACCACCTCTATAATCGTGCAGTGTGCTAGACTTTTTATGGATATGCATTTTGGCTTTTATACAGGTCTGGGCCCTTGTGATGTGCCTCAAACAATTTCTGCAAATTTGCAAAAGCACTGGACTTTGTTCAGGAGGTACATATGTTTGTATTTGACATTAGTGCTGATTTTGATTGTCTGAATTATGAGGCTTTAATTTTTAATTGGTGTTGCTGGATCTTTTCTTAAAATTATTGTGTAAGTTTTAAGTAACAGGATTGAAAGGAATGTGATACATAGACATTACAATGACATCAGCAGTGTGATCTGAGGTGTCCTTCAGGGTAGTGTTCTTGTCACTTATTTTTATCCTGTTTTCTCAAGTGGATAGGTTTGCATAACAAACTAGATACCTATGGTGATGATGCTACCTTCAGTGCTAGTGTGATTTGAGGTGTTCTTCAGGGTAGTATTCTTGTCTCTTATTTATTTTTACTGCAGTCTCAGGCGGATAGGTTTGGAAAACAAACTAGATACCTATGCTTATGATGCTACCTTCATTGTTAAGTTCCATCCCTGAACATGAGACTAGTTGTTGTTGAGTCTCTGAACAGATTTCTTGCTAGAATTACTGCTTGTGGCAAATTGTAGGGTATGCAGTTATATGCGAATGAAACACAAACTATAAATTAGCAATTCCAAAACTATTGTTCCTCCATATTCAAATCTCATTGTTAATACTGTTCCCTTAACATTGTGAAATTCGCTATAAACATCATGTTCATTGCATATCTTTCTCAGTTGCAAATGCTGTTTGGAGGAGTTTTTTTTTTAAGATTTTTTGGTAACAAAGCAAATCTATTACGATAAATGGTTTTCACTCTTTTTTATTTCCTAGTCTGAAGTATTAGTCCCAGTTGGTCATCAGACGTAGATTTTCGTCTTAGAATATTAGATAAAAAAAATTCCGTGATGCTAAAATTCTTATTCTTGAAGTAAGCATCACTTCTTTGCATAGACGCACCGTTAGTGGCTTTGCTTGCTGTATAATATTTAACACAATATTAATCACCCTTTGCATCTGGTTCTACCTGGCTGGCTTATACAGTCAGACACGCTTAACTAGGAATGCAACCAAGGTATATAATAGTGCATTTTCTTGTGTTAGCATTATCACTAAGCAGCATTCAAGTGGTTTTATTCCACCCACCACGAGGAAGTGCAATGCATTACCTTGGCCTGTTATTTAGTCAAAAGAGCTTTTGAAAATTAAGCTAAATACAAATAAATCTTTATTAAGCTAACTTTAATGCTGAACTTTTAGATTCATAATGGAATAATGCCAGTATTGCACTTATGGTTTTGTAGGTGTTTTTTATACAGTTTCATATTCTTTCTGTCGTCTGTTATATGTTTTATTCTCCATATAACTTTCTCACCAGGACCCATCTGGTTTATAGTCTTTGACATTTTAAAGCTTGGCTTGTTGCTTGCCTTAATAATAAAAATCATATATATATATATATATATATATATATATATATATATATATATATATATATATATATATATATATATATATATATATATATATATATATATAAGCACATTACATATGTGAAACATTTTTTACCCCGACCGATACTTGAACCTAGGACTTATAATTACTAATTCAAGGCGCTAAAAACTACACATCACAGAAGGTTGAAAGGAATCCAACCTTATAGCTTATATCTGCTATACTTAGGAATGAACGCATTCTATCTGAATGCCACTATGTTCATATAACAGATTCTTCAACCTCACTCGTGGCTTCATTTTCGCATTTCAATTCAATTCACATATGTAATGCGCTTATTTGATTATTGTATAGCCCGAATGAGATTGGGAATTGAATTAAATGCGAAAATGAAGCCACGAGTGAGGCTGGGGAATCTGTAATATGAACATATTGGCATTCAGATAGAATGCGTTCATTCCTAAGTATAGTAGATATAGGCTATAAGGTTAGATTCCTCTTAACCTTCTGTGGTGTGTAGTTGGTAGCGCCTTGACTTAATAATTATAAGTCCTAGGTTCAAGTCCCGGTTGGGGTAAAAAGTTATTCATATTTTAACATATATAATGTGCTTATTTGATTATTGTATAGCCCGAATAAGATAGGGAATTGAATTAAATGCGAAAATGAAGCCACGAGTGAGGCCGGGGAATCTGTAATATGAACATAGTGGCATTCAGATAGAATGCATTCATTCCTAAGTATAGCAGATATAAGCTATAAGGTTGGATTCCTATTAACCTTCTGTGGTGCGTAGTTGGTAGCGCCTTGACTTATTAGTTATAAGTCCTAGGTTCAAGTCCCGTTCGTGGTAAAGAATGATTCATGTTTTCACATATATAATGTACTTATTTGATAATTGTATAGCCCGAATGAGATTGGGAATTGAATTAAATGCGAAAATGGTGCCACGAGTGAGGTTGGGTAATCTTTAATATGAACATAGTGGCATTCAGATAGAATGCGTTCATTCCTAAGTATAGCAGATATAGGCTATAAGGTTGGATTCCTTTAAACCTTCTGTGGTGCGTAGTTGGTAGCGCCTTGACTTGGTAATTATAAGTCCTAGGTTCAAGTTCCGGTCGGGGTAAAAAATGATTCATGTTTTCACATATGTAATGTGCTTATTTGATTATTGTATAGCCCGAATGAGATTGGGAATTGAATTAAATGCGAAAATGGTGCCACGAGTGAGGTTGGGGAATCTTTAATATGAACATAGTGGCATTCAGATAGAAGGCGTTCATTCCTAAGTATAGCAGATATAAGCTATAAGGTTGGATTTCTTTTAACCTACTGTGGTGTGTAGTTGGTAGCACCTTGACTTAATAATTATAAGTCCTAGGTTTAAGTCCCGGTTGGTGTAAAAAATGTTTCATGTTTTCACATATGTAATGTGCTTATTCGATTATTGCATGAGATTGGGAATTGAATTAAATGCGAAAATGAAGCCACGAGTGAGGTTGGGGAATCTGTAATATGAACATAAAGGCATTCAGATAGAATGCGTTCATTCCTAAGTATAGCAGATATAAGCTATAAGGTTGGATTCCTTTTAACCTTCTGTGGTGTATAGTTGGTAGCGCCTTGACTTAGTAATTATATGTCCTAGGTTTAAGACCCGGTTGGTGTAAAAAATGTTTCATGTTTTCACATATGTAATGTGCTTATTTGATTATTGTATAGCCCGAATGAGATCGGGAATTGAATTAAATGCGAAAATGAAGCCACGAGTGATGTTGGGGAATCTGTAATATGAACATAGTGGCATTCAGATAGAATGCATTCATTCCTAAGTATAGCAGATATAAGCTATAAGGTTGGATTCCTTTTCACCTTCTGTGGTGTGTAGGTGGTAGCGCCTTGACTTAGTAATTATAAGTCCTAGGTTCAAGTCCTGGTCGGGGTAAAAAGTGATTTATGTTTTCACATATGCAATATGCTTATTTGATAATTGTACAGCCCGAATGAGATTGGGAATTGAATTAAATGCGAAAATGAAGCCACGAGTGAGGCTGGGGAATCTGTAATATGAACATAGTGGCATTCAGATAGAATGCGTTCATTCCTAAGTATTGCAGATATAAGCTATAAGGTTGGATTCCTTTTAACCTTCTGTGGTGTGTAGTTGGTAGCGCCTTGACTTAGTATTTATAAATCCGAGGTTCAAGTCCCGGTCAGGGTAAAAAATAATTCATATATATATAAATATAAATATATATATATATATATATATATATATATATATATATATATATATATATATATATATATATATATATATATATATATATATATATATATATATATATATATATATATATATATATATATATTTATATATATATATATATATATATATATATATATATATATATATATATATATATATATATATATATATATATATATATATATATATATATATATATATATATATATATATATATATATATATATATATATATATATATATATATATATATATATATATATATATATATATATATATATATATATATATATATATATATATATATATATATATATATATATATATATATATATATATATATATATATATTTGTATGTGTGTGTGTGTGTGTGTATGTATAATTACCTATTTGTAATTAAATAATTGTGCTTACGGGAAAGAACCCAAAGCTCGTAACTTTCCCTCTCCTGATCGGTTCAATTTTGAATTTAGTGATACTTATCATACTTGTCCTTAAAACTATGGATTGAGTTAGTAGTAACTACGTACTCGCTTAGCGAATTCCAATTATCAACTACTCTTACACTAATAAAAGTACTTCCTTACATATTCCAAAGGAGTTTTCTTATAAATTTTCAAGCTATGACCTGTAGTTCTAGTGACAGCCATATCAAAAATATCAATCCCTATCCACTCTGTCATAACCTCGAAGGAATTTAAAAACTGTTACCATATCCCACCTCAATCTTCTAACTTCGAGAGATGGTAAGCCTAATTTCCTCAGTCTCTCATCATAACTGAAATTGCGTATTTCTGGCACCAGTTTCCTGGCATGTTTTTGAACATTTTCCGCTTTAAACGTGCTTTTTCAAGTGCGGATTCCAAAAGGGATATTCAAGAATTGACATAGGTTACATAAATATTTCTGAACAATTCCTTGTCCATGTGCCTAAAGGCTACCCTTACATTTGCTAAGATAGCATATGCTGCCCTTACTATAACATTTATATGGATGTCTGGAGACAAATCGGCCAGTATGTTTACTCCTAGATCTCCTCATTCTCTGTCTCTTAGAGTTGTACTTCTGTCATTGAGTAGTCAAGATTGGGCCTTCTTGCACTTGTGCCCATTCTCATTACCTTATATTTTAAAGTATTAAATTTAATTAGCCACTATTCTGACAACTCATGCAGACAATTTTGATCTTCCTGAAGTTCTCTACCATTGTTCTCGTTTTTTACTTTCTTCACAATCTTTGCATCATCTGCAAACATATTCATGAATGAATTTGCAGACTCTGCTAGGTCATTTACATATACAAGGGACAAAAGTGGCCCTAAAACTTAACCCTGTGGAACTCCACTACTAACTCTTCTCCATTCAAACACTGAGTGTCTAACTCTAACCCTCTGTTCCCTTCCTTCTAAGTAAGTTTTTATTCATTTCATGACATCTCCACCTATTCTTGTCATTGCTTGCAGCTTCTTAATAAGTCTCCCATGTGGGACAGTGTCAAATGCTTTCTGCAAGTCTAGGAATATGCAATCTGCCCAGCCTCTCTTTCCTGTATAAAATTCTAATAAGTTTCTTACTGTTGATCTACCTTCTTCGAAGTCATGTTGTTTCACTGAAAAAGTTGAAGCATTCCAAGTGAAGAAAGATATGTTTCCTGAGTATTTTCTCCATAACTTTGCAAACTATGCTGGTCAAGGAAACAGGTCTATAGTTTAAAGCTGTATCCCTACTTCCCTTTTTGAAGATAGGTATCACATTCGCTTGTTTCCAGCATCTTGGAATCTCCCCTGAGTCCAGTGACATTTTAAATATGATACTTAGTGCCACTGATATAAAGTTTGCAAATCTTTTAAGTAAATGAGGGGATATTTCATCAGGACCTGCAGCTTTATGGACATCTAACTCCAACTTTGCTTTGCATATCTCTGTGGCTGAAAGGATGATGTTCTCTAACCTGGCCCATTAGCTTTTATCTCTGCAATCTGAGGGGGTGGGGCATTTTCTACTGTAAATACTGACTGAAACTCCATGTTCAGTTCTTTGCAGATCTCTTCATCCGTCTCAGTGATAATTTCATTCGCTCTCTTAGGCTTTAAAACGTTATCTTTTAACTTCAGTTTTCCTCAAATAAAGCTGTGGAAAAAGCTGGGATTTCCTTTAGCCTTCCTGGTGATGTCTCTTTCATAGTCAATCTCTGCCTCTCTTCATTTACTTGGGTAATCACGTCTTGCTCTTTTATAGGTCTACCAGGCATTTATGTTTTTTCTCCTCCTATACCATTTCCAGCATTTGTCTCGCCATTCCTTAGCTCCTTTACACTCATTATCAAACCATTTCTCTCTGGCCTGAATTACACCAAATTTGGTGACAGGTATGCAGCAATCGACTATCTTTCCATATTTCTCACAAAAGATGTCATATATTTCATGTATAGCATTGTTGTTAAATAAGGTCCTCCAGTCAATAACTGTAAAAGCTCATTCATTTTGATGTAATCTCCTTTTGGAGAGTTCCTCCTCTTGTTTTCAGTGCCTCTACTCTCAGGCAGAATATCTTCAATGATATACTCCAGCAACAACAAACAGTGCTCACACTTTCCAATGGGTGGTTCATACTCAATTTTTCAATATCCAACACATTATCCGTGAATACTATATATATTAGCAATGACTCATGCCCACCCGTGGCCATCGTTGCTTCCAGTGCATGTTGGTGTAAGAATTCCCTTGTACGCAATTTAGAAATCTTGGCCCGAATGAGTCCTCCCCACTGTGTGGGTCAAGATTTATCCAATCTATCTCTTTATGATTAAAATCTCCCATAATCTTAATCCTACATATATGCTCCCATGCAATGTTAACAACTTCAATAGTACCTATACGACTTTCCTCATAAACTTTTAGCCTATGCTGGTTCCTTGGTGGGTTATATACAGCAGTTATTATAATGCTCTCTGACCCAGTATATATTTGAGGAACAAGAAATTACTTGAACTCAAATTCTATAGCAAAGTTTATTTCTTCAACCTGAATCCTTTCACTTACGGGCAGTGTAATCCCTCCACCAGTCCTCTCAGATCTTTCGACCCTTAACATTCTGAAGACCTTAGGAAAAGCTGTGACGCTGTTTATGTCCTCACTCAACTTAGTGTCCGTAACTGATACTATATCTGCCTTACTCTTGTGAATCCCATCTTTTAATTCTACTGTCCTACCAGCTAACCCATCAGCGTTTGTTTATCACAGTCTTAATGAGGCACCATACCCTGATCTTCTGTCATTATCTTCTTTATCTCCCCATTGTCTGGAAGAACTCTCAAATGAAAATTTTTCTTCTCCTCTTCATTTCTTTCCTCGTTTAACTTTCTAGCCTCTTGCAAGAAGTTTTTTATCCTTTCCATCTCTTCCTGTGCTTTGTATGGTCTAATGAACACTTTTTTGAATTCTTGAAGGTCTTTTAGACTTATTTTCCTCATCAATATTTCTCTACATGTGTCCCCTCTCTCAAAGGTTACTTTTGTTGGTCTTTGCTTTTATGCCCTAGAATATTTACCTAGTTGGTGAACGATTGCAATATCCTCAGGACCACATATATCCCCAAGCTTTTTTATCAGGTCTAAAATCCTAGCTTTATTTTCTTCAAGTCTCCCCTGCCATGTTGGCTCCTGAGATTCGCTTATGCCTGAGATTACTACTATCTTCTCTTTATCAAGTGTCTGTTTAAGCAGTGGATTTGCCCTATCCATCACAATGTCTTTAATTTTTTCTATTACTGTTTATGCATAGTCAACTGTTTGTATGTGTAATTACCTAATTGTAATTACCTAATTGTGTTTACGGGAAAGAGACCAAAGCTCGTATCTTCCCGTCTCCTGATCGGTTCCATTTTATACTTAGTGATACTTATCTTACCTGTCCTTAAAACTATTACTGTTTATGTATAGTCAACTGTATGTATGTGTAATTACCTAATTGTAATTACCTAATTGTGCTTACGGGAAAGAGCCCAAAGCTCGTATCTTCCCGTCTCCTGATCGGTTCCATTTTATACTTAGTGATAATTATCATACCTGTCCTTAAAACTATGGATTCAGATAGCATTAACTACCTCCTCACTTAGCAAATTCCAATTATCAACTATACTTACACTGAAAAAGTATTTCCTTACATCCTGCAAAGAAGTTTTTTTTACGAAGCTTCAAACTATGACCTCTAGTTCTAGAGCCAGCCATATCAAAAAATCGATCCCTATCCAGTCTATCATAACCATGAAGAAATTTAAAGACTGTCACCATATCCCCCTCAATCTTCTAGCTTGAGTGATGGTAAGTCTAATTCCCTCAGCCTCTCATCATAACTGAGATTGCGTATTTCTGGCACCAGTTTCGTGGCATGTCTTTGAACTTTTTCAAGCTTAGCTATGTGCTTTTTCAAGTGCAGATTCCAAAAGGGGGCTGCATATTCGAGTTTTGGCCTCACATAGGTTACATAAATATTTCTGAACATTTCCTTGTCCATGTGCCTGAAGGCTACCCTTACATTCGATAGGAATTAATATGCTGCCCTTACTATGCCATTTATATGTATTTCTGGAGACAAATCTGCCAGTATGTTTACTCCTAGATCTCTCTCATTTTATGTCTCTTGAAGTTGTACTTCAGACACCTAGTAGGCAAGCTTGGGCCTTCTTGCACTTGTGCCCATTCTCATTACCTTACATTTTGAAGTACTGAATTTCATTAGCCACTTTTTGACCACTCATGCAGACTATTTAAATCTTCCTGAAGTTCTCTACCATTGTTCTCATCTCTTACTTTCTTCACAATCTTTGCATCACCTGCAAACATATTCATGAATGAATTTACAGCCTCTGGTAGGTCATTTACATATACAAAAAACAAAAGTGGCCCTAAAACTGAACCCTGTGGAACTCCACTACTAACTCTTCTCCATTCAGACACTGAGTGTCTAACTCTAACCCTCTGTTTCCTTCCTTCTAAGTAAGTTTTTATCCATTCCAAGACATTTCAACCTATTCTAGCCATTGCTTGCAGCTTCCTAATAAGTCTCCCATGTGGAACATTGTCAAACGCTTTCTGGAAGTCTAGGAATATGCAATCTGCCCAGCCATCTCTTTCTTGTAAGATTGGCTTACCTCATCATAAACTTCTAATAAGTTTGTTACTGTTGATCTTCCTTCTCTACAGCCATGTTGCCTCACTGACAAAAAGTTGAAGGATTCCAAGTGAAGAGAGATATGTTTCCTTAGTAGTTCCATAACTTTGCAAACTATACTAGTCAAGGAAACTGGTCTATAGTTCAGAGCCGTGTCCCTCCTTCCCTTTATGAAGATAGGTATCACGTTTGCTTGTGTCCAGCATCTTGGAATCTCCCCTGACTCCAGTGACTTTTTAAATATGATACTTAGTGCCACTGATATTGAGTTTGCGCATTTTTTAAGTACATGAGGGTATATATCATCAGGACCTGTAGCTTTATGAACATCTAACTCCATCAGCGACTTGCATACCTCTGTGACTGTAAGGTTAATATTCACTAATACCGGCCCTTGAGCTTCTATCTCTGCAATCTGAGGGGGTGGGGTATTTTCTACTGTAAATACTGACTGAAACCCCTTGTTCAATTCTTTGCAGGTCTCTTCATCCGTCTCAGTGATGCTTCCATCCTCTCTCTTAAACCTTAAAACCTGTTCTTTTACTTTCAGTTTTCTCTGAAAAAGTTGTGGAAAAGCTTGGGATTCTCTTTAGCCTTCCTGGTGATGTCCCTCTCAGAGTCTCTCTCTGCCTCTCTTCTTTTACTTAGGTAGTCATTTCTTGCTCTTTTGTAGGTTTGCCAGGCATTTATGTTTTTTCTCCTCCTATACCTTTTCCAGAATTTGTCTCTCTACTCCTTAGCTCTATTACAATCATTATCGAACCATTTCTCTCTGGCATGAATTACACCTACTTTGGTGACAGGTATGCAGCAATCTACTATCTTTCCATATTTCTCACAAAATATGTCATACATTTCTTGTACAGATTTGTTGTAAAATAAGGTTCTCCAGTCAATAACTGCAAAAAGCTCATTCATTTTGATGTAATCTCCTTTTGGATAGTTCCTCCTCATGTCCTCAGTGCCTCTACTCTCAGGCAGAATATCTTCAATGATATACTCCATCAACAACACACAGTGGTCACTCTTTCCAATTGGTTGTTTATACTCAAATTTTTCAATATCCAACACATTATCTGTGAACACTAGATCAAGTAGTAATGGCTCATCCCCACCCCTGGCCATCGTTGGTGCCATTACATGTTGGTGTAAGAAATTCCCTTGTACGCAATCTAGGAATCTTGCACCCAAATGAGTCCTCACCACTGTGTGGGCCAAGATTTATCCAATCTATCTCGTTATGATTAAAATCTCCTATAATCAAAATCCTACATTTTCTCTCCCATGCCATGTTAACAACTGAGTTTATGACTTCAGTAGTACCTATATGACTTTCCTCATAAACTTCAAGCCTATTTTGGTTCCTTGGTGGGTTATATACAACAGTTATTATAATGCTCTCTGACCCAGTATTTATGAAAGCAACAAGAAATTCCTTGAACTCACTTTCTATAGCCAAGTTTATTTCTTCAACTTGAATCCTTTCACTTATGAGCAGTGTATGCTTCCACCACTCCTCTCAGAATCTTTCAACCCTTAATATTCTGAAGCCCTTAGGAAAAACTGTGACACTGTTTATGTCCTCACTCAACTTAGTCTTTGTAATTGCTACTATATCTGCCTTACTGTTGTGAATCCTATCTTTTAATTCTTCTGCCTTACCAGCTAATCCATCAGCATTTGTGTATAACAATCTTAATGATGCCCCATCCCCTAATCTTCTGTCATTATCTTCTTTATCTCCCCTTTGTCTGGAAGAACTCTGAAATGAAAATTTTTCCTCTCTTCTTCTTTCTTTCCTCATTTAACCTTTTGGCCTCTTGCAACAAGTTTTTGATCTTTCCCATCTCTTCCTGTGTTCTGTATCGTCTAATGAACACTTCTTTGAATTCTTGAAGGTCTTTTAGACTTTGTTTTCTCAACAATATATCCCTACATGTTTCCCCTCTCTCAAAGATTACTTTTGTTGGTCTCGGCTTTCCTTCCCTCGAATATTTGCCTAGTTGGTGAATGTTTACAATATCCTCAGGACCATAAACTACTCCAAGCTTTCTTATCTGGTCTACAACCCTAGCTTTATTTTCTTTAAGTCTCCCCTGCCATGTTGGCTCCTGGGATTCGCTTATGCCTGATATTACCACTGTCTTCTCTTTATCAAGGGCATGTTTAATCAATGGATTTGCTCTTTCCATCACAACGTCTTTCAATTTTTCGATTACTGTCTCTTTATAGTCCACTGTTTGTATGTTTTCCAGTGCCACCACCTTTACTGCCTCTTTTACTGCCACATCCCCTTTAGTGCATCAGCAAAGGAAGTTTTCATGGCATCATGTTCCATATTCAACTCCTGGAACTCTTTTCTAAACTGTTCAATATTTTCCTTAATTTGGACATTCCAAGCTGCAATCTCGTCTCTCTCAGAAGAGAGCAGTGAACTAACATCTAATTCATTTAGGTTGTCGTTCAGCTGTTTGTTTTTATCTTCTTGTTTAGAAATTCTGGTTTCTAGTTCACTTTTTTCCCTTCCAGTTTCTTTATTCGTTTTTCTAGTTCCTTTCTCTCTAGCCCTTGTGCCTTATTTGCTTCCTCCAAAAGTCTTATTTCCTCTCTGATTGATTCATTCTCTTTCATTTCTCTATTCATATTTCGAATTTTTTCATCAAGGCTTATAACCATTGCCTCTATTAGTCTCCAAATAGCTACCCCTCCTCCCAACCCATGGGTTTGAGAGGTTTGGGACAGAGATGGCCTCATTTTTATGTTTTCCCTTTCACAGATTATAGAAAGAAGAAGAGAAAGAGAAAAAAGAGAGAAAAAAACTTTTATCTAGGTTTTACACAGAATTTTTAAATCTTCATGTGTGCTATTTAGTGATTCAATTTATCTCCTTTCTGGCAACACACATCTTAACTTAAAAATTTGTCTATGGTAATTTGAGGATAAAAAGAAAAAAATGCTAATAAAAACAAAGGCTAAAGTCTACTGCAGGAAAATTCGAATTTGTATCTGAGGAGACACCCACCTGTTTCTGCTATATATTCTTCTTTAACTGATAAACTCACTTGCTAACCAAGATATGTTATCACAGGATCAGACTTTACATTTAACTCAATATATATACAAAATAAAAAATAGTAAAAGAGAGAGCTAAAAGAAAATTAAAGAAAATGAAGAAAATAAGACAGCTGTGCTACTTGGCAACTTAACTCAGTACTGTTGACAGGTGTATTTTTGGTATTTATTTAATTACTCAATTATTTCAAGTATCAAACTAACTAACAAGTTAATATAAATGGGAAGGATGCTGATTTTAACAATATATGGAACCACAGGATCAGGTAAACGGTTTAAGAGCTTTCCCCAATTTCCTTCAAGGCAGAACAGGACAGCTTCTTCTCTCTCCCCTCAGGAAAATGTTCTCAACTTTTCCCTTTAATATTTTGGACAGTCTCGTCATACAACAAATATAAGTTATGTACTCACAATGCACTGCAGGATTTCTTATTTAGGGAAATTATGGTGTGTGCGTGTGTATGTGTGTTTGATTTAATATAAAGATTATAATAACGATATTTTACTAATCATACTTGTGATATCAATAAATTATTAGTATTGATATTATTTTTTTTTATTATTATTATTATTAAATATATACTAATTTACAAGGCTGGGAAACTAGAAACCACCATCATTGCTTAATATCGTTATAGAGCTGGAGAATATTGACTATTATAAACACTCTCTAGTGCATGTATATATTTATGTATGTGCCTTCTTTTCACGATCTACGTCTGCTGTTCGAAATCAGTTTTATATTACCCTAAATTTACTGAAATTTAATTCCTCCAATTCCAAGTTACTGGCTATTTCTTCATCTTTTTCTCCTGATAATCATATCTTGCTCGAAAATAAAGGAATTTACCCTCTTACCTCTATTAACATATTGGGAACTCAGAGAACCTCTAACTTATCTTGGAGGTGTCACTTAATTCAATTTTCTAAATCTGCATCTAAGAAACTGAGAGTTCTGTTTCACTTCCGTCATTACTTTTCCCCTTCTCAGTTACTAATACTGCTCTTATGTCTGGGGTGCTTCTTCTTATATCCTTGGTAGGGTTGAATCTAATGCCGTCCAACTCATTAATGACCCCTCACTTACTTCTATTCTGGGTTCTCTTTTTATTCGCAGGAAGATATTATATTTTTCTCTTTTCCGTCTGTACTACTTTCATCATTGCTCTGATGTGTTGACGAGTTGCATCCCTCCCCCACAAGTGAGGACCTGTAACACACTCCACGCGGCCTCTTCTCACAGGTACTGTGTGGAGATTTATAGCCCGTGGATTGTTTTTTGCAATGGCTGCTTCTTCCCTTCTTCCGCCAGACTCTAGAACTCAATTCCTCCTTTTGTCTGCTCTAACTCTCATAACATTTCTTCCTTCATAAGCTGGCCTATCGTCATTTCAGGACGTAATCCTGCAATGTCTCTAGGTCTTCAGTACTTTAACTATTTCTAATGTTTGTCCTTTCTCTAATACTATTCAAATTATTATCTGTCTTGTCATTAGGCAGCTACTTTTTACACCTCATATTTTCGTGGTAATCAGGATCGACAAGGCAATATTATTTTCTTGTTCCGGTACCACAGTGAATAAAAGCTATATATGTATGTATGTATGTATGTATGTATGTATGTATGTATGTATGTATGTATGTATGTATGTATGTATGTATGTATGTATGTATGTATGTATGTATGTATGTATGCATGTATGTATGTGTGAATGTATGTATGTATGTATGTATGTATTTATGTATGCATGTATGTATGTATGTATGTATGTATGTATGTATGTATGTATGTATGTATGTATGTATGCATGCTTGTATGTATGTATGTATGTATGTATGTATGTTTGTATGGAAATACCTAATTGTAATTGCCTAATTGTGCTTAAGGGAAAAAGCCCAAAGCTCGTAACTTCCCATCTCCTGAGACTTATCATACGTGTCCTTAAAACTATGGATTGAGCTAGCATTAACTATCTCCTCGCTAAGCGAATTCCAATTATCAACTGCTCTTACACACAAAAAAAAGTAATTCCTTACATCCTGCAAAGAAGTTTTCTTATGAAGCTTCAAACTATGACTTCTAGTTCTAGTGCCAGCTATATCAAAATTTGAGTAACTATCCATTCTATCATAACCATGTAGGAATTTAAAGACTGTCACTATATTCCCCTTAATCTTGAAGATTCGAGTGACGGTAAGTCTAATTCTCTCAGCCTCTCATCATAACTGAGATTCGTATTTCTGGCACCAGTTTCGTAGCATGTTTTTGAACTTTTTACAAATTAACTATGTGCTTTTTCAAGTGCGGATTTCAGAAAGGGGTTGCATAATCAAGTTTTGGCCTCACATAGATTACATAAATTTTTCTGAACATTTCCTTGTCCTTGTGCCTAAAGGCTACCCTTAAATTTGCTAAGAAAGCATATACTGACCTCCATTTGTATGCATTTCTGGAGACAAATCTGATAGTATGTTTACTCCTAGATCTCTCTCATTCTTTGTCTCTTAAAGTTGTACCCCTGCCACCGAGTAGTCAAGATTGGGACTTCTTGCACTTGTATCCATTCTCATTACCTTACATTTTGAAGTATTAAATTCCATTAACAACTTTTCTGACCACTCATGCAGCCTATTTAGATCTTCGTGAAGTTTTCTACCATTGTTCTCGTTTCTTACTTCCTTCACAATCTTTGCATCATCTGCAAACATATTCATGAATGAATTTACAGACTCTGGTAGGTCGTTTACATATACAAGGAACAAAAGTGGCCCTAAAACTGAACCCTGTGGAACTCCACTACTAACTCTTCTCCATTCAGACACTGAGTGTCTAACTCTAACCCTCTGTTCCCTTCCTTCTAAGTATGTTTTTAACCATATCAAGTCATTTTCACCTATTCTAGCCATTGCTTGCAGCTTCTTAATAAGTCTCCCATGTGGAACGGTGTTAAATGCTTTCTGGATGTCTAGGAATATGCAATCTGCCCAGCCTCTCTTTCCTGTAAGATTCTGCTTACCTCATAAAATTCTAGTAAGTTTCTTACTGTTGATCTACCTTCTCAGAAGCCATGTTGTCTCACTGGAAAAGTTGAAGGATTCCAAGTGAAGAGAGATATGTTTCCTTAGTAGTTTCTCCATAACTTTGCAAACTATTATGGTCAAGGAAACAGGTCTATAGTTTAAAGCCGTATCCCTCCTTCCCTTTTTGAAGATAGGTATCACGTTTGCTTGTTTCCAGCATCTTGGAATCTCCCCTGACTCCAGTGACATTTTAAATATGATACTTAGTGCCACTGATATTAGGTTTGCGCATCTTTTAAGTAAATGAGGGGATATTTCATCAGGACCTGTAGCTTTATGGACATCTAACTCCATCTTTGCATTGTATACCTCTGTGGCTGAAAGGATGATGTTCTCTAACCTGGCCCATTAGCTTCTATCTCTGCAATCTGAGGGGGTGGGGTATTTCCTATGGTAAATAATGACTGAAACTGCTTGTTCAATGCTTTGCAGATCTCTTCATCCATCTCAGTGATGCTTCCATCCGCTCTCTTAATCTTTAAAACCTGCTCTTTTTCCTTCAGTTTTCCTCCGATAAAGCTGTGGAAAAGCTTGGGTGATGTCCCTTTCATAGTCTTTCTCTGCCTCTCTTTATTTACTTAGGTAATCATTTCTTGCTCATTTATAAGTCTGCCAGGAATTTATGCTTTTTCTCCCTCTTATACCTTTTCCAGCACCTGTTTCTCCACTCCTTAGTTCATTTACACTCATTATCAAACCATTTCTCTCTGGCATGAATTACACCTAATTTGGTGATAGGTATGCAGCAATCTACTATCTTCCTATATTTCTCACAAAAGATGTGGAACATTTCTTGTACAGATTTGTTGTAAAATAAGGTCCTCAGCAAATAACTGCAAAAAGCACATTCATTTTGATGTAATCTCCTTTCAGCTTGTTCCACCTTCTGTCCTCAGTGCATCTACTCTCAAGCAGAACATCTTCAATGATATACTCCAACAACAATACACAGTGGTCACTCTTTCCAATTTTCTTTTTATGAGTGTGACACCGGGACAGGCAGATACTGCCCTCATCAACAAAGGAACGAGCAAACACCAAGACCAAGTAAAAGAAAAAGGTTAAGGACAAGGCAGAGACGAGGTAATGTCGCGCAAAAGAAAATGTCAGAGAGAAAAAACAGTCAAAGTACAGAGGACCCTGATATATGGAGAACTAGGCCCTGAGATAATGATACATGGGCTTTTTGAAGGAGGAAAGGTCATAAGAATTAGAGAAGAAAGAAAGAGGAAAAGAATTCCAGAGTCTGGAGTTAGATGGGAAGAAGTTGCTGCTCCAACGAATCTGAGAGCTACAAATATCCACACTGTACCTGTGAGATGAGGCCGCTTGGCGAGTGTTATGTGGCCTAGGCAATGGGGAAGGGATGCAACTCGCCAACTAATCAGAGCAGCGATGGAAGCAATAGTGATAGAAAAGAGAAAGGGAAGATAACATACTGCAAATACAGTGAGAATCCAGATTAGAAGTAAGAGAAGGATTATTAATGAGTCTGATTGCCTTAGATTCAACCCTATCAAGGAGATAAGTATAAGAAGAAGCCCCCCAGATATGTGAGCAGTATTCTAAACAGGGATGGATAAGACCTTTATAAATTTTAAGTAACTGTAAAGAGGAAAAGTAATGACAAAAAAGTAACAATCCCCCCAATATTTTGAATGAAGATTTAGAAATATGGATTATGTGATTCCTCCAAGACAAGTTAAAGGCTATAAGGATTCCTAGTATGTTGATAGAATTAAGAGGGTAAATTTCGTTGGTTTCAAAGACAATAGAGTTATCAGGAGGAGAAGTCCATAAAGATATATCCAGAAACTGTGTCTCGGAGGCATTGGATTTAACTAAACTTTGAGTTCCCTACTCAGATACTTTCTGCAAATTGAAGTTGAGAGTAGAAGAAAGAGTGATACGAGACTGATTACGAGTAGCAGATAAAGGTTGTGAAGAAAAGGCAGAGTAAAAGTGAAGGGTAGAATCATCAGCAGAGGCATTAAGAAGAGAGGAAGATGGGGATTGTAGAAGATCATTGATGAAGAGAAGGAACAAAGTAGGTGAAAGAACAGAGCCCTGTGGAACACCACTGGTAACAGAGAAAGTACTAGATGTCGCGCCATCAACAACTACAACTATAAAGCGGTCAGTAAGAAAACTGGAAATCAGAGAACAGAAAAAAGGGTTAAAGCGATAGGCAGGGAGTTTGGCAAACAGAGCCTTGTGCCATACTCTGTCAAAAGACTTACAGATATCATGGGTGACGACAAAGGGTTCCCCATAGTTCCTCAGAGAATATGACCATACATGAGTAAGATAGGACAGGAGATCACCAGTTGATCTTGCTTTGTGGAAGCCGTACTGGTGATTGGAGATAAGTGAGTTATAATTAAGGTGTTTCAAGAAGTGAGCATTGAGCAAAGATTTGAAAACTTTAGCAATACAGAAGGTTAGGGCAATATATCAGTAGTTTGAAGGAATAGAGTGGTCACCCTACTTAGGAACAGGTTAAACTACAGCATGCTTCCAAGACGATGAATAGATACTGGTTGACATAATGAGGCGGAAAAGACGGCAAAGCACGGAAGCCAGTTCATCTGCAAACTCCTTAAGGAACCTTGCAGGGATACCATCGGGACCAGATGCCTTGTTCGTCTTTAGTGAGCGAGGAACCTTATGAACTTTGCGTGAAGAAAGTGTAAGGGAGGGGAAGAGATGGCAGAAAAATGAGAACCAAAGAGAGTGGCTTTGTCAGTGGGAGAGCAAGCTATAGAGCCATCAGAACAAATGAGAGAGGTAAAACTTGAGTTACAGAATTTATTTGAAAGGTTTTTGGCTAAGGACCAGAAGCATTTGTCTGTAGGAGAGAAGGCAAGGTCATCAACTTTCCTTCTTATAAAGAAAGCATTAGACATTTGAATCTGAGCGGTACAGCGATTCCTAGCTACATTAAAAGCAGAGCGAGTTAAATCGGAAGGAGAGTGTTGGTAAGATTGGTGTGCCCAATTCCTGGCCTGGATAGCCATAGAGCAGGCACGGTCAAACTAAAGTTTAGGGGGAGAAAAAGTTTTTGTAAAAAAGGGGATGTACACCTCCAATCCCGCAGTCATGATCTCAGCAACTTTTAGAACTACTTGATCAGGGTTGCGGGACCAAAAGCAGTAGTCATCCCATGGGAAGTTACTCAAATTTTCATGTTGGGTACGGTCAAAGTGCCAAAGGCGGTGTTGAGTAGGAGGGCTTGTTGGAGAGTGAGCAAAAATGGAAGAGACTGAGATCATAGAGTGGTCAAATTTACCAAAAGGGGAAAGCACAGAATAAAAGTAGCTTGAAGGGTTAAAAGTGAAAAATAGGTCAAGAGAGTTTGCTGCATGTTCATGACGATCAGGAACACGTGTAGGATGTTTGATAATTTGCTCCAGATCGTGAGTAATATAGAAAGCAAGGGCCTCACTTCCTCCCACGTCAGTGTGAGAAGAGTGAAGCCACTCACTGTGGTGTACATTGAAGTCTCCAATGTAGAGAACTTCGGGTGAGAAGATAGCAAGGACTTATGGCGCGAGGACAGATATTCAAAGAAAGACACAAACTTGGTGGAGGTTGGAGAACAGTAGCAGAAGCAAAGGAAGATAGTGGTAGTGGAGAGATAGACTTTTAGCCAGAGAACATTAAAGTTGGGAGATTCAAGGTCCATGAGCCTCGCAGTAGGAGTGCTAATGTTGCAGTAGGCACAGACTCCACCTTTGAAACAAAAACAAGTATACAGATTATAGTGAGAGATTTGAAATGGGTCAGTGGAAGAATGTATAGACTGCTGGGTTTCAGATAGGAGGAGGAGGTTAGGGAGGAAAGTACCCAAGTGCTGCTCCACAGACGAAAGATTAGAGTTCAGCCCACGAGTTTTAGAACAGTGAAGAGTGAAAGAAGCAGATCTATTTGCAGGTGCAAGGTTAAGGGCAGAACCATTACTACCACCAGGTGTTTCTGCCCCCAAGTCAATAGTGGAGTCAACACGATCCCCGGAGATTCTTCACACCCCAATATGCCGGGTACTGGGGGCCATTAGCTGTGGACCTTCCATAAAAAATAACAAATGTGAGGAAAAAAGAGAGAGAGAGAGACAGATGTGAGGAATGTTGTGACTTTTCAAATGTAATGGAATAGCAAGAGATGTGTAATGAATATGCCAGAATATTCAGTGTAGATGTAGGCATGAGGAAACAACCGTCCTGAAGGAAGACTCAACCCAGAACTGTGTGAACTAGTCCCAGTTGCATCCTAATACCTTCAGTCGTAGTCTTTCAATGGGTGGCTGGTGCCATTGGTGGTTCGAACTCAATTTTTTTCAATATCCAACACATTATCAGTGAATACTAGATCAAGTAGTGATGGCTCATCCCCACCCCTGGCTCTTGTTGGTTCCAATACATGTTGGTGTAGGAAATTCCCCTGTACGCAATGTAGGAATCTTGCCCCGAGTGAGTCCTCACCACTGTGTGGGTCAAGATTTATCCAATTTATATCTTTAAGATTAAAATCTCCCATAGTCAAAATTCTACATTTTCTCTCCCATGCCATGTTAACAACTGAGTTTATGACTTCAATAGTACCTATATGACTTTCCTCATAAACTTCCAGCCTATATTGGTTCCTTAGTGGGTTATATACAACAGCTATTATAATG
>JAXCGZ010002079.1:15000-30000 GCA_037179515.1 Halocaridina rubra | reverse complement strand
AAAGCATATTACATATGTGGGAACATGAATAAGTTTTTACCCCGACTGCGACTTGAACCTAGTACTTATAATTACTAAGTCAAGGTGCTACCAACTACACCACACAAGGTTAAAAGAATCGGACCTTATAGCTTATAGGTGCTATATTTAGGAATGAACGCATTCTATCTGAATACCTCTCTGCTTTTATTACAGATTCCCCAACCTCACTCGTGGCTTCATTTTTGTTTGTAATTCAACTCCCAATATCATGCGGCCCAGCAGCAACCAAATAAGCACATTACATATGTGAAAACATGAATCAGGTTTTACTTCGACCGGGACTTGAACCTAAGACTTATAATTACTAAGTCAAGGTGCTACGAACTACACCACAGAAGGTTAAAAGGAATCATACCTTATAGCTTATATCTGCTATACTTTGGGATGAACGCATTCTATCTGAATGCCACTATGTTTAAGTCCCGATCGGGGTAAAATGATTCGTGTTTTCTCATATGTAATGTGATTATTTGGTTATTGTTGGGCCTGAATAAGATTGGGAGTTGAATTAAATGCAAAAATGAAGCCACGAGTGAGGTAGGGGAATCTCTAATATGAACATAGTGGCATCAGATAGAATGCATTTTCATAAAATGCGGTTGCGGATAAAAGTGCGGAGTTTTAAATATCAATTTTTGCCGATGCGGATGCAGTTGCGGATTATTTGCAGCTCCATATCCGTGGTTGCAGATACGGATGAGGATTTTATTTTACTTGTCACAATCATTTATATATAATTCTACTAATTATACACTATTGAGTGACGGGTCTCAACCACACTTAAATATTTATTTAAGAGTACATACTACATAGTATGTACATAGTACATAGTACATAACATGCTATATTCAAATTTGTTAGCACGATAGGGGACAGGGACCTAACTCGTCATGCATTCCACCAACCACTTTCCCCAATCTCCACCCTTCAAATGTGGCAAACTTAAACCGCCTACCATTTTTAGCTATTATAGTTATGCTACTACTTACAGGCTGCCATATTTAGTAATTAAACTTTAAAAGTGTCAAAGTTTTCTTAAAAAAGAGTAACTTTTATGCTTTCTCTCCCTTTAAGCGGCTTCTCTTCTCATCATATACATATATATTGCCAGCACCACTAAATAGCTTTTCACTAGCAACCCTGCTTGGAGGACAACTCAGGTATTGTTGGGCAAGGTTTCCTAATGTAGGGTATTTGGTGGTGTTTGTTGCCCACCATATCATCAGCTCCGAGTCTCTTTTCCTTATGGTATTCATGAACCATATCAATTATGCTTGGTTTTGCATTCTTCTTTGTCATTGCTGGATGATAAGATCAATGCCAGTGCACCTTTCAAAGAAGTGTTTGTGCTTTGTAAAGTTCTGGCTTTGGGTGAATCATCTCTTTTTCTCTTTTTTGTTGGTTTTTCGTCCTCAGCAACTGCAAAACTTGCAATCTCATCATTCTCATCACATAGCAGAGCTGCTATTCCTTGCACCAAGTTTGCAATATGTGAGGATGAGAAACATTATACCGAGGATCAATAGTTGTTCATTTTTAGTCCTGCAAATCTTTTCTCGGCTACAGTTGAGGCAGAATGACTCATGTTTTTGGTAAGTTCCTCATATGGATCTAAAGATTTTACACACTGCGATAGAATAACTCATTCAGCATTACTAAACTGTGGCATTTTATAGTTGTAAAGGGTTCTTTCATTTCTGCAGCTCTTCTAAGCATGTGTAGCATACTGTTTCACCTTGTTGATGTATCGTGGACAACTTTTAGGTTGGGTAACTGTAGTCGTTCCTAGATATTCTTTAGTACATCCTTGGCCATAGTTGAATGCTGGAAGTGTGTGGCAAGCTTCCTACACTTCATAATTAAATCACTAAATTCTTTTTGTGACTGGAAGCCTTTATTACACTAACTGTTCTTTATATACAGCACAATCCAAGTTATTTAATCCAGATAGGAGGAGAGCTTTCTTCATGTTTGCTCCTGAGTCATGCACTACACAGTGCACATTGTTGTGAGAAATTTCCTGTCTGTCCAACATGTCATTGAATTTTGGAAATGTAATCACCAGTGTGCCTTTCCTCCAATGGCTCAGTGCCAACAACAAAGTTTACTCTTTCGAAATCACAAGTGATGGCATGCGTGGTTAGACTTAATAGTGAAACACTAGCCAAGTGTCGGATCACACATCTGTAGTGAACGACATTCTGTTTCCCATATTATTTGTGATCTCATTAATCATCTTCTTCCCTTGGCCTTACACAACATCATAAATGCTTGTTTAGATTATTGGGGACTAGAAGTTCCATTGTTTTAATTTGTATTGTGGGACAGCCTTGGACATGAGTCTCATAAATCCCACATCTTCCACATGGCTGAATGGGAGGTCATCCATCACTAACATTTCAGATATATATCTGTCAATTTCTTTGGTCTTTGGATGAGAAACATTCCACACTTTCACAGTTGTAAGGCTGTGGCACTCCTCCATTCCCACCTGTCTGATCCCATACTTCACTCTCTGAATAGGCGTTTTTTCAGAGTCCTCTTTCTCTGCACTTTTCTTTTTCTTTTTGCATCTCAGCATATTGTTCTTCGTGTTTGGATCTTAAGTGATTTTTCAAATTAGTGGTTCCACGTCCTTTTCGTGAATACATTTGTTTGCACAAAAGACACTGAGAATTGTCATTGGATGTTTTCAAGAAAAACTCCCATACGGCACTGCTAGTTTTCGAAGCCATGCTTAGTTTGACTTCAGGCCCTCGACGTAATACTCAACTGACTGAAACATTGGCTGCTCAAAGAGTCGAGGAGAAGATGGAGAAGGAAATAATCGTGAGTGGGTTGCTGGCCACTGCCGGGTATTAAATTACTATTATACTTAAAACCTCTTTTTAAAATGCCTTACGGCATTGATCTCATTTATATATTGAAAACTAAAATATATTATTTTAAATTCATTAGTTTAAGAGAAACGCACATTCACTCATTAATCGCTATCAAAACATGGCCATGTCATGACAACACTGCCGCTGGCCGAACGAATAGGCAGGCGTGTTTACAGCTGTGCTTCGTAGCTGCAACACAAAGCACAGTAAGAGAAAGGAGGTGGAGAAATGCAGAATATAAGTAGCAAAAGAAAAATAATAAATAGAAATGAAGAATACATAATGTAGCCTATTCTCAGAATGTAGTAAGAGAAGATATAACTGTGGAAGGGAAATAGATAGGGCAAGGAAATAGAGGGAAGGGATGGAGGATTAACGAAGGATATACAAAGAGGGGAAAGGGCAAGAAAAATGGGATATCGCTATTCAATTTTATTCCTCCTCTACTTCCTCTCTCCCTTTCTTCATTCCCTTCTCAGGCTTCCAGCTTATATTTATTCTATCTACTTTCTCCCCTTAATTTCACCCTCATCCTTTATCCTTCCATTATTTCCTTGGTCCTTGAGTCCTTGTACTTGTTTTTCCCTGTTACTACTTTCTTTTCCTTTCCTCCCTCCGCTTACATCCCTTCCTTTTCCTTCATTTTCCCTTTCTACACGTCTCGTCTCAAACTTCCCTCTCTGTCACCTCCCCTCCCCTCCCCTAATCTGTCCCAAGATAAAGGGACAAGGAAGTGATACCTCGGTGTCTCCCACTCACTCATTCCTCTCTCGGATAATTGCATTCTCATTACCAGCCAGTCTCACTGAACTCAGCCTATTTAGTTATTCTCAGGAGTCAGGAGGACTCAGGATCATTCTTATTCACTCTCACTTTCTATTGCTAATTTTCACACTTAATCACGCTTGCTTTCTCTCTCACTCACAATAACTCTCAGTTGCACTCTAGTGTGTATATAACTTAAATTATTCTCTAGTGACTTCCCCATACGACTCTCTCTCTCTCTCTCTCTCTCTCTCTCTCTCTCTCTCTCTCTCTCTCTCTCTCTCTCTCTCTCTCTCTCTCTCTCTCTCTCTCTCTCTCCTCTCTCTCTCTCTCTCTCTCTCTCAACATTAATGTACTTATCACATATAAAAGACAATTTTGAGACTACCACTCGAATAACCGTTGTTAAATCTCTATCCCTAAGTCACATTAATTACTGCACAACTGTTTGGGGGGCTACAACTAAGACTCAGATAAACAGAATACAGAAGCTTTTTACTTTTGCAGCTCGAGTTGCCCTGCGAGGAATAAGAAAATATGACCAGCTCTCAATAAACTTGGGTGGCTTCGGGCAGAAAACAAGGTCGCCTATGCTATTTATGTTTTTGTATAAAAAATTTTGGACCATCATTATCCTAGCTGGCTATTTGATTTAAAAAACAGTCAGGGATATAAGGGGACCCAACAGAAGACAGAGCAGTGAGCTCTTTATTCACTGAACAAACACAGAAGCAGGTTCAAGGATGATCACTATTAAAGGGCCAACACTCTGGAACAATATTCCAGAACATCTTAAAAATGCATCCTCCTTCACAGCTTTCAAAGGCAAACTATATAGTTTTCTTTTGGACAAATAGTTGCTGCTCACACATAAACTAAACTTAAAGATTTAATGCAATTTCCCTTAACACTAGCCTCTCTATATGTAAACTGATATCGACTTCTCTGTTCTCTAAGCTTAGAACTAATTATTCTCATTGATAGGAAAACAAATATGGTAATGATGCCGATAATAACGATCCTGTATGTAGTGTTATTATTACTATATAATTAACATTATTGCTAACATTTTAATTACATCATTATTATTTTCTATGAAAGCTACACTTAACTGTATGTATTACCCTCTTACTAATTAGTTCAATTACATGTCTACTTATGAGTTACTTTTATTTTTAAAATAATAACCATTGTACAAAAATGGAAATAAATGTTTGCTTATTTGTTTGTTTGCTCTCTCTCTCTCTCTCTCTCTCTCTCTCTCTCTCTCTCTCTCTCTCTCTCTCTCTCTCTCTCTCTCTCTCTCTCTCTCTCTCTCTCTCTCTCTCTCTCTCTCTCTCTCTCTCTCTCTCTCTCTCTCTCTCTCTCTCAGACACGAACTGTCAGCCTGCCTCACACGTCCTTCTACACACACACACACACACACACACACACACACACACACGATAATGACAGAAGTGTCGTATGACTTCCGTCATACTGAAGCCAGAATCTGAAACTTGTAACAAATCTTGAGGGGTAATGGTTGGTCGAGGGCACAGATATTTTATTACATGCCCTCACTTTTATTGAGTTTTGGGTGCCGACCATGTGTTCCCTTGGGACCACCAAGATTTATGGCTAGGCACCTGGAACTAACCACTGGCGCCATGCACCCCCCAAGAGGCCTACAGGATAAGGGACCCTCGGTCCTCGAAAACACCACAAGTCGTGAAGAGAAACATGTGAGGCTAGAAGTCAAGGGTGAAATAGAATACTCTCCCAATTGTTTTCTGCGGTACAGCCAATGTTTGTAGAAAGTGTCAAGGAGATATATGACCGGACCCATGAGACTTGGCATCCGACATGGAGTGCCTGAGGAGGGTGGGAAAGGCCAAGAATTTAGCCAATTCCTAAACCACAAGAAACACAAACATTTAACCCGTACGTATGTACATGCCCTGGAGAGTTACCCAATAGCCACGCTCTGACCTGGAACTTTTCCGTTCTATAGGTTTGTTGAAACAGCTCCGCCCCAAAATAGGGGCGGACTCCACTTCGAACCTGGCGTTGATTTGCAGGACTAGATGTCACTCGAGTTCATTGGCAGGATTGGATGTCAAGCCACGCCCTGCCCCGGGGGTATTTCAAGAACCACCCAGGGCAGACACAGTTAGTTAGAACTTTGCCAGGGGCACGAATAGATCATAGATTGTGATAGTCATAGGGTGGGGGCATTGAGGCGTCGGATGTGTTGTACTCTAGAATAAATTAAGATAAAGGAATCACTGCTTGTCCATTCTTGCCTTGCACCCGTCTGGTACTAATAACTATAACGTAGTAACAAACACTTACGTCAGTGGTGACAAACGGTGAGATAACCCAGTCATCTTACAAAGTGTGAATTCAAATGGAAGTCCAAAATTCATACAACAACTTGGTGGCAGCGCAGTATGGATCATCACGCCTGGAAAACATAGGAAGAGACTCTCATAACAGAAGAAACCAGTGCGAAGAAAAGAAAATAAGAATGGCAAACGCAGAAATCCAACATCTCCCAATTCAAGAAATGAGTGACGAGGCAAAACACTGGAGAACTCTCGAACTGGAGGAGCACGTGCGGCACCTACAAACTCCTGCCGACGCAGCTCCGTCGAGAAGGAACTTGGTCGACGCCGACAGAGAAACTGACGCCTCAAACATCGACGAACAGCCTGCCGCTCCGAGCCCCGTGGTGACACAGGGAACGCAGCAGGACAAGCCCCCACCCCGTGCCCTGGTTGTAAAGGAGCCTCGAGTAAAAAATTCACCTTTATACCTCGATGGCGCAAATGTAAAAGACCTCGAATGTCCGTCCATAATTCCCGCGACCGACTTCCTGAAATACTTGGGTCTGCGGAGGAGAAGTGACGAGTGGTCAAACAGAGAACATTATGAAATTTTTAAGGAACTATTCCTAAGATATTTCTTAGTAAGCCGAAGTGTGACCGGAGCATTGAGTGAAAATGCCCATTACAAGAAGTATAAGTTGCCTGATCCGACCAAGAAGATGCCGATTCGTCGATTTTACTCGAGAGAAGAAGGAGAACCCCCTCCTTTCTTACCTTCTGCCATGAAGTTCTTCAGGACCACCTCCTTAAAATAGCTAAGTACTTGTGATCTGTATCCAGTGAGTAATGGGACAATTAGTAATGCTTTTTTTTTGTAGTTATGCTTTGACTCAACCAACCCGCCTATGAGGGGTGTGGCGCCTAATAAGTTGATAAAAGTTGAATTTCTGTACCCATTACTAACATGGATAATTTGTACTAATAGCTATAAGCAGTAATAAACTCCGTTTTTTGTTATAATTTGAGTAATATAAAGAAATTATGTTGGAAGTGCGTTCCATTTATTTGTATTACTGCTTAAATTGAATTTTAAGAACGCGAATGTATTGATTTTAATTGAAAATTTAATATACGTGCAATCACTATTACAGTATATTAATTTCTTAAGCGTAAGAATTATAGTGAGAAATATACGTGCATCTGCTTTTAAGTTTTTCATAGACCACGTGTGATTTTCGAGAAAGGAATGCGGAAGTGACCGATCGATCTCCCAACCTCGTTATTATGAATATGTAGTAATTGTACTGATCTTTGATATTTAATGTACGTGAAATCTTTGTTATATTAATTTCTTAAAGCGTAAGAAATCGAGTGTTAAGATTGCGCCTGTTTTCAAGGTTCTTTCTTTTTTTGTTTGTTTTTTCTCCGCGGGAGTAATGTTTTAGCGAAAGAAAGACATAAATGACAGATTGTTCTTTTAATGTTGCTATGATGAAGGGATTAACATTGCGATAAGTGTGTGGCATTTTATTTTAAAGAATAAGAAATTTTGTGATATTGTTTAGAGATGAGTTTTTTAATTTCGCGCTATGCAGGTGAAAGTAAGAGTAAATTAGAGGAATTTGTGCTGTCCTAGAATAGGGAAGGTTTTTCAGTGTCACCCAAACGTAGCTTCAAGGGAGTAGAATGTTTGTTTGTTCGTTAGAATGGGACCTAGGACTGGTGAGGCAGTCTGTGACCGTGCGGCCCAACCGAGATTTCACCCTTACTCTTCTTCAGAGAGATCGGGAAAGGGAAACCAACGTTGTAAATTAAAGGGAATTTTACAGAAAGGGGACAATTGTTTTGTAAGTGATGCAGCGAGTGAGGCAGAGAATGAGTATGAATGACTGGGGGTATAATGGGGGGTTGCTCTAGGGGGTGAAATCGCGGAAAGCACCGTTAGGAAGCACGATTGGGGAGTCTCTGCGAGGGTCGTTCCCCTGCTCCGCCAGGTTCTTCTACATGCCATATCAGAGTATATTTATGGGAGGTGATGCGCTGTTGCAATATCTAGTGAGGGATATTTTTGAGAAAGTGATTCTCCACCTGCCCAGATATGGTTGAGATGCCAAGTTTGTTTTATTTTTGTTTTGTCCCCTACTCCGCCAATGAGATTATTATTCGATTTCCGAGTGAGTTCCAAGATAGATATTACGTGATAAAGGACGTGAATCTATGAATGATACTTTATTTTCTTTGCTAGCTGCAGTATATACTTTATTTGTCTGAAGAGATATGTTAGATTGATAAAATAAAACTTTGCGAGTTTTAGCCATGATGATGTTTTATCAAAATTATTTCAGCTTGGTCATAAAGAAAGAGTGAGAGCTGACACGAAATCACAACAAGAATGTTGTACAGCCGTTTCCCGTATTTGAGATAGCAGAAGTTGATCCAAAAGCCAAAAGAACAGGGGAGAAAACAGCGCCCACATGCGCACTCCCCGTAAAAGCAGACCGAACTTCTCCCTGTTCTGGAGGAAATTCTGTTGTTTAGTAATTTAAATAAGTTAAATTCGAGATAGTAAAGGAGAATATATATATTTTCTGTTTGAATTGTTCATGTACAACTCCTTACGAGATTTTGAAACTTAAGCAAAATGCATTCTTTACTGTTGCTAATGAAATATACTTTTTGTTTTTATTATTGCATACACAGAGATAGACTTTATATTCGTTGATACCCGTTTTTGTTATATAGTTCTTTTTGTATTGAAGAAATCATTAAAATCTTACTTAAAGAGTTTTGAAAAGATTATCTAGAGATAACTATGGTTAATCCCTATCATTTTCATGAATTTTAGATTACAATTGAGCTAATCAAGATAATTGAGATTATTAGAGATTATCTGCTGAGTTTAAAAATTTAAAATTAATGATATTTAAGTCATTATAAGACGTCTGTTAAGAAAAAGATAGTTGTACTTTTGTTGATAGTAGTAGAGATATTGTCACATATGATTTTAATCTTTTGCTTTAATTTCATCAGAGTGTCTGCGCTCCGTCTCAACCCTCTGATTTTTAGCAAGAAAAGGATTGTCATTATAGACGAGGATGTGTATGCTGTTACAGTAAAGTCCTTAGCAATATTAAACAGAAAGGAATGGATTTATGCTTCGACATATCTGCAGTTGTACACCAAGTTCTTTTTGCTTTTGTTTTTGTTAATGGGGAATAAGAATAGCCCTCTGCCAATAAACGTGAAACTCTATCGATAGTCATTCCTCACGTTTGTTCACTTTCATTTGGTTATTTATTATTTTATTATTAGAGATACTCTGCGACACTTTTTTATTTTCAGTACAAGTTAAAGGACGGGGGCCCATCTCAGCTGACCACAGGGTGGAGACCGCGACATATTTAAAGGTCGCCCCGTCGCTCTCTCTCTCTCTCTCTCTCTCTCTCTCTCTCTCTCTCTCTACCTTTCACTCGACTCTGAGACTGACAGAAGCTCCTTCTGATACTACAAGAACGTTGCCGTCACTGATTCTTTTTTTGTGTTTTTTTCCAGCGAAGCTAGGCGATAATTGTGCCTACATTTTATTGCGGTCGATAGATTGTTGCATGCTGTTATTGCATAAATACTGATAAGACATCGGTAGTACCGTCATTTGCATAAATATTTTTGCCACATGTCGCAACTGTTTAGAGAATAGATAGAACTCCCATTGACAAATTGTGGAGCCAGCAAGTTGCCACTTATGCTATATATATACATAGATTATGACAGCAGGAATTTGAATAGTAAAAGAGACTGTGTTAGAATGAGCATTACTATGAAATATAAGTATAGAACTCTGTTCTTACTTCTGAATGTTAGTCTCCATTGTATATATATTGATATTTCTGATTTAGTATACTTATTTTTATTGTTTATTATTCTTATTTTGATCATGATTATTAGTAATGTTATTATGTTGACTGATATTGTTGCTATCTCTCAATGGCCTGTTGCTAACTATTATTTTTGAAATGAAATCAGCAGTAACCTGATGATTTGTATCTTTTAACTGAATTCATACTTGATGTTATTGTAGCCACTGCTAATAAGAATATTTCTTTAGTGGTTTTTCTCAGTATTCAGTGATTATTCTTTTTGATGTCTATAGTAAAGTAATGCTATGTAGAAGTTTCTCAGCTAAGTCCTAAGTATCTTGGAATAATAATCTAGTTTTGTAGACACATACCTTCCATTACCACCCTATTCCTAGGCAGCCCCGACCTGCAAGTTCTAAAAGTCTTTAGATTTTGTCCGCTCAGACAAGTCCCTAGTGCCCATTGAATAGAGATTGCAATCACTTGCAGTTGCAGGGGAGGCAAAGTATAGCCTCGATTACCAACGTATGGCCATTGTTGGTACCCTGAAGTCATAGGGAACCTTTCTTACAACTGTAGTAGTGACATAGGTTCAAATTTTCATCCCAAGGTCTGCTTCGAGGTCTGCTTCGAAGGTACGTGTGGATTGCCGTACGGAAGAGAAATCGCTGTGACGTTGCAGGTCTCCTGCGTGGTGGTCTTAGTCAAGATCGGCCGAGGGCGGGACGAGGAAGCCAGGCTGGAAGGATTAGAAAGGTGCATCGATCGCTTCCTCTTTGTCTTGCCTATCTTGGAAATGGAGATAATTTATGGTAACAAACCTGGGCCTGCATGAAGGACGGCGGGGGAGTGAAAAAATGAATTCCCAGAGAGAAACCGTGGAATCGCGCCTAGCAAGAATTCATGAGCAAGGGAAAAAGAAAACAAAGTCCTAAAAACACTCTAAAAAGCCATGTAAACGAATTGATGAAATCCCAGAGAGAAAGAAGGGTATTTAAAAATCCCTTATTAGTTGTTGGAAAGAACAACCCACGCTTTAGAACTGAAAAAAATGGGAAAGAAAAGGTCCCCTTTTATTATTTGTTTTACCTAGTTTTAAGATAATTTTAAGCGACAACTCAGAGACTCCTTTAAAGATAGTTTTGAATAAGTGCCTTTGATGGATTGTATGATTTGCACCGACAGTAATAAGTTGTCTTCTGTTTGAATAATATTAGTGTTTTGCTTTAGCATTGTCATTGTTTGAATCATGATTTAATCTTTGTGTTCATTGAGTTCTCATATCAGTTTGTCTCTGGATAGGAATTGCACATTGGAATGATGAATGTTTTCTGACTTTTCACATCGTACCCAATAGTTGTTTCGGGAGTAGTTTTTAAGGCCTAATTTTAAGACAAATCAATGCCCCATAGTAACGACAGGAAGTTTCCATTTATGTTATTGTCTATCGCATTTTAAATGTTCTACATGATTTATCTTTTTTACTGTAGCTAACCAACTTTTGTAAATCTTTTGAAAAAAGGAGAGAAGTAGACACAGTAACGTCATGATCTAAACTAACTTGTGATCTTAATTAGTATTTAATAATGAGTAGTTACACACTGAAATCCTAATGATTAAAGTTAACTGTATTTGTTGAATATAGGAATGTTTGTACTAAAGATTGTTTAGTGTTCATAGAACTAGGAATTCTTAGAAAATAGCTTAAATAATTCGGCCCCATTTCTATTGTAAGCTAATGTTAGCTAGGATATGTCCAAGAGCTCTCGAAAAATTATCCCATGCTTCGACTGAAATAAGAGATATTTCAGTTTTGGTTGGGAGGGATGTCGTATGACTTCCGTCATACTGAAGCCAGAATCTGAAACTTGTAACAAATCTTGAGGGGTAACGGTTAGTCGAGGGCACAGATATTTTATTACATGCCCTCACTTTTATTGAGTTTTGGGTGCCGACCATGTGTTCCCTTGGGACCACCAAGATTAATGGCTAGGCACCTGGAACTAACCGCTGGCGCCATGCACCCCCCAAGAGGCCTACAGGATAAGGGACCCTCGGTCCTCGAAAACACCACAAGTCGTGAAGAGAAACATGTGAGGCTAGAAGTCAAGGGTGAAATAGAATACTCTCCCAATTGTTTTCTGCGGTACAGCCAATGTTTGTAGAAAGTGTCAAGGAGATATATGACCGGACCCATGAGACTTGGCATCCGACATGGAGTGCCTGAGGAGGGTGGGAAAGGCCAAGAAGTTAGCCAATTCCTAAACCACAAGAAACACAAACATTTAACCCGTACGTATGTACATGCCCTGGAGAGTTACCCAATAGCCACGCTCTGACCTGGAACTTTTCCGTTCTATAGGTTTGTTGAAACAGCTCCGCCCCAAAATAGGGGCAGACTCCACTTCGAACCTGGCGTTGATTTGCAGGACTAGATGTCACTCGAGTTCATTGGCAGGATTGGATGTCAAGCCACGCCCTGCCCCGGGGGTATTTCAAGAACCACCCAGGGCAGACACAGTTAGTTAGAACTTTGCCAGGGGCACGAATAGATCATAGATTGTGATAGTCATAGGGTGGGGGCATTGGGGCGTCGGATGTGTTGTACTCTAGAATAAATTAAGATAAAGGAATCACTGCTTGTCCATTCTTGCCTTGCACCCGTCTGGTACTAATAACTATAACATAGTAACAAACACTTACGTCAGTGGTGACAAACGGTGAGATAACCCAGTCATCTTACAAAGTGTGAATTCAAATGGAAGTCCAAAATTCATACGACAGAAGATCAGGGGATGGGGCCTCATTAAGATTGTTATACACAAATGCTGATGGATTAGCTGGTAAGGCAGTAGAATTAAAAGATAGGATTAACAACAGTAAGGCAGATATAGTAGCAATTACAGAGACTAAGTTGAGTGAGGACATAAACAGTTTCACAGTTTATCCTAAGGGTTTCAGAATACTGAGGGTTGAAAGATCTGAGAGGACTGGTGGAGGGATAGCACTGCTCATAAGTGAAAGGATTCAAGTCGAAGAAATAAACTTGGCTATAGAAAGTGAGTTCAAGGAATTTCTTGTTGCTCGCATAAATACTGGGTCAGAGAGCATTATAATAACTGTTGTATACAACCCACCAAGTAACCAAAATAGGCTTGAAGTTTATGAGGAAAGTCATATAGGTACTATTGAAGTCATAAACTCAGTTGTTAACATGGCACGGGAAAAAAAATGTAGGATTTTGATTATGGGAGACTTTAATCATAAAGAGATAGATTGGATAAATCTTGACCCACACAGTGGTGAGGACTCATTCAGGGCAAGATTCCTAGATTGCGTACAAGGGAATTTTCTACACCAACATGTAATGGAACCAACAAGGGCCAGGGGTGGGGATGAGCCATCACTACTTGATCTAGTGTTCACAGATAATGTGTTGGATATTGAAAAAATTGAGTATGAACCACCAATTGGAAAGAGTGACCACTGTGTGTTGTTGATGGAGTATATCATTGAAGATATTCTTCCTGAGAGTAGAGGCACTGGGGACATAAGGAGGAACTATCGGAAAGGAGATTACATCAAAATGAATGAGCTTTTTGCAGTTATTGACTGGAGAACCTTATTTTACAACAAATCTGTACAAGAAATGTATGATATCTTTTGTGAGAAATATGGGAAGATAGTAGATTGCTGCATACCTGTCACCAAAGTAGGTGTAATTCATGCCAGAGAGAAATGGTTCGATAATGGGTGTAAAAGAGCTAAGGAGTGGAGAGACAAATGCTGGAAAAGGTATAGGAGGAGAAAAACATAAATGCCTGGCAAACCTACAAAAGAGCAAGAAATGACTACCTAAGTAAAAGAAGAGAAGCAGAGAGTCACTATGAGAGGGACATCACCAGGAAGGCTAAAGAAAATCCCAAGCTTTTCCACAGCTTTATCAGAGGAAAACTGAAGGTAAAAGAACAGGTTTTAAGGCTAAAGAGAGCGGATGGAAGCATCACTGAGACGGATGAAGAGATCTGCAAAGAATTGAACAAGGAGTTTCAGTCAGTATTTACAGTAGAAAATACCCCACCCCCCTCAGATTGCAGTGATAGAAGCTCAAGGGCCGGTATTAGAGAACATCAACCTTACAGCCACAGAGGTATGCAAAGCGCTGATGGATTTAGATGTTCATAAAGCTACAGGTCCCGATGACATATCCCCTCATGTGCTTAAAAAATGCACAAACACAATATCAGTGGCACTAAGTATCATATTTAAGGAGTCACTGGAGTCGGGGGAGATTCCAAGATGCTGGAAACAAGCAAATGTGATACCTATCTTCAAAAAGGGAACGAGGGATACGGCTCTGAACTATAGACCAGTTTCCTTGACCAGCATAGTTTGCAAAGTTATGGAGAAACTACTAAGGAAACATATCTCTCTTCACTTGGAATCCTTCAACTTTTTGTCAGTGAGGCAACATGGCTTCAGAGAAGGTAGATCAACAGTAACAAACTTATTAGAATTTTATGATGAGGTAAGCCAAATCTTACAGGAAAGAGAGGGCTGGGCACATTGCATATTCCTAGACTTCAAGAAAGCGTTTGACACTGTTCCGCATGGGAGACTTATTAGGAAGCTGCAATCAATGGCTAGAATAGGTGAAAATGTTTTGGAATGGATAAAAACTTACTTAGAAGGAAGGGAACAGAGGGTTAGAGTAAGACACTCAGTGTCTGAATGGAGAAGAGTTAGTAGTGGAGTTCCACAGGGTTCAGTTTTAGGGCCACTTTTGTTCCTTGTATATGTAATTGACCTACCAGAGTCTGTAAATTCATTCATGAATATGTTTGCAGATGATGCAAAGATTGTGAAGAAAGTAAAAAACGAGAACAATGGTAGAGAACTTCAGGAGGATCTAAATAATCTGCATGAGTGGTCAGAAAAGTGGCTAATGAAATTCAATACTTCAAAATGTAAGGTAATGAGAATGAGTACAAGTGCAAGAAGGCCCAAGCTTGACTACTCGGTGGCTGGAGTACAATTTCAAGAGACAGAAAATGAGAGAGATCTAGGAGTAAACATACTGGCAGATTTGTCTCCAGAAATACATATAAATGGCATAGTAAGGGCAGCATATGCATTCTTATCAAA
>JAXCGZ010002079.1:2500-10000 GCA_037179515.1 Halocaridina rubra | reverse complement strand
TTAAGTGAGAACATAAACAGTGTCCCCGGTTTTCCTGAGGGCTTCAGAATATTAGGGGTTGAAAGATCTGAGAGGAATGGTGAAGGAATATCATTGCTTATAAGTGAAAGGTTTCATATTGAAGAAATAAACTTTGCTATAGAAAGTTTGTTCTAGGAAATTCTTATTGCTCACATAAATATGGTTCAGAGAGCATTATAATAGCTTTTGTATGTAACCCACCATGGGATCAGCTAAGGCTAGAGGTCTATAAGGAGAGTCATATATGTACTACTTTAGTTATGAACTAATTTGTTAGCACTGCATGATAGAGAAAGTGAAGGATTAAGATTATGAAAGATTTTAATCACAGAGAGATAGATTGTACTAATCTTGACATGCACAATGGGGATGATTCTTTTGAAGCAAGATTCCTAGATTGCGTACAAGGAAATTTCCTATATCAACATATACAGAAACCAATGAGGGCCGGCGGTAGGATGAGCAATCACTGCTCGATCTAGTATTCACAGATAATGTGTTGGGTATTAGCAAAACTGAGTATGAGCCACCAATTGGCAAATGTGACCGCTGTATGTTGTTGATGGAGTATATCATTAAAAATTTTCTGCCTGAAAATAGACGAATTGAAAAGGGCACGAGGAGGAATTTCCAAAAAGGAGATTACAAAAAAATTAATTGTCTTTTTGCAGTTAATAACTGCATGACCTCATTTAACAACAAATCTGTTCAAGAGATGTACGAAATCTTTTGTGAAAAATATGGGAATATATTAACTTGTTGCATACCATCCACCAAAATAGGAGTTATTCATCAAGAGAGAAATAAATCAATAATGAGTGTAAGAGGCAGAGAGAGATTGAGAGGAATACTACCAGGAAAGCAAAAGAATATTTCAAACTTTTCCACAACTTTGCTGGAGGAAAACTGAAGGGGAATGAACAAGATTTAAAGTCAAAGAGGGCAGATGGAAGCGTTACTGAGACAGATAAAGAGATCTGCAAAGAATCGAACAAGTAGTTTCAGTCATTATTTACAGTACAAAATGACCCACTCCCTCAGATTGCAGAGATAAGAGATTACTGGCTGATATTTGAGAACATCATCTTTTAGCTAAAAAGGTATACAAAGTGTTTATGAGGTTAGATGCCCATAAAGCTATGAATCTTGATGACATATCCAATTACGTATTTATGAAATGCACTAAATCAATATTGGTGGCACTATGCTTCATATTTGAAAAGTAGCTAGAATCTGGGTAGATTCCAAGATGCTGGAAACAAGTGAACGTGGTACCTATCTTCAAAAAGGGAAGGAGAGATGTAGCTCTAAACTATAAGCTTGTTTCCTCGACCAGTAGAGTTTGCAAAGTTATGCAGAAAGTCCTGAGAAACGCATATCTCTTCACTTGGTATTCTATTTAGTCAGTGTAACAACAGGACATCAGAGAAAGCAGGTCAACAATAACAGTTTTATTAGTATTTATGATGAGGGAAGCCAAATCTAGCAAGAAAGACAGGCCTGGGAGAATTGCATATCCTTAGAGTTTCAGAAGGTATTTGATAGGGTTCCACATGGAAGATTTATTAAAAAGTTGCAAGTAATGCCAGAATAGGTGGAAATGTCTTGGAATGAATAAAAACTTTCTTAGAAGGAAGGGAACAGAGAGCTGGAGTAAGACACCCAATGTCTGACTGGAAAAGGCTTTGTAGTTAGGCTCCACAAGGTTCAGAGTTAGGGCCACTTATGTGCCTTGTATGTGCAAATGACATACCAGAGTCTGTATATTCATTTTTGAATATGTTTGCAGATGATGCAGAGATTGTGAAGAAAACGAAAGACGAGAACAATGGTACGAAACTTCAGGAAAACCTAAATAGTCTGCATGAGTGGTAAAAAAAGTGGAAAATGAAATTCAATACTTCAAAATGTAAGGTGATGAGAATGGGTACAAGGGCGTGAAGGCCTAAGTTTGGATACTTAATAGTAGGTGCACATCTTCACGAGACAGAGAATGGGAGAGATCTAGGAAATAACATACTGGCAGATTTGTCTTCTAATTGCATATGAATAGCATAGAGAAGTCTGCATATGCCTTCTTACCAAATGTAAAGGTAGATTTTAGGCACATGGACAAGGAAGTATGCAGAAATAGTTATTTAACTTTTGATGCAACAGCCTTTGGAATCTGCACTTGAAAAAGCACATATATAATCTGAAAAAAGTTCAATGACATGCTACGAAACTAGTGCAGATATGCGCAATCTCAGTTATGAGAAGAGGCTGAGAGAAATAGACTTACCATCACTAGAAGTTAGAAGAATGAGGGGGGGATATAGTGATGGCTTTTAAATTCTTTCATGGCTTTGACAGCTGATATGGATCGATATTTTGCTATGGCTGGCTTTAGATCTAGAGGTCATAGTTTCAAGCTTCATAAGAAATTTGTTTGCATGATGTAAGGAATTACATTTTTAGTGTAAGAATAGCTGATGACTGGAATTCGATAAGTGAGGACGTATTTAATGCTAACGCAAATTATAGTTTTAAGGACAAATATAAGCATCATTGCGTATGATACCAGGAGACAGGGAGTTACGAGGATAAGGCTCCTTCCCCTAAGCACAATTAGGTAATTATGCACACACACACACACACACACACACACACACACACACACACAAACACACACATCTCAGTTATGAAGAGAGGCTGAGGGAATTAGACTTACCATCACTCGAAGCTAGAAGAGTAAGGGGGGATATGGTGACAGTCTTTAAATTCCTTCATGGTTATGATAGAGTGGATAGGGATCGATATTTCGATATGGCTGGCTCTAGAACTAGCGGTCATAGTTTGAAGCTTCGTAAGAAAACTTCTTTGCAGGATGTAAGGAAATACTTTTTCAGTGTAAGAGTAGTTGATAATTGGAATTCGCTAAGCGAGGAGGTAGTTAATGCTATCTCAATCCATAGTTTTAAGGACAGGTATGATAAGTATCACTAAGTCTAAAATGGAACCGATCAGGAGACGGGAAGATACGAGCTTTGGGCTCTTTCCCGTAAACACAATTAGGTAATCACAATTAGGTAATCACACACACACACACATCACCAGGAAAGCTAAAGAAAATCCCAAGTTTTTCCACAGCTTTATCAGAGGAAAACTGAAGGTAAAAGAACAGGTTTTAAGGCTAAAGAGAGCGGATGGAAGCATCACTGAGACATGAAGAGATCTGCAAAGAATTGAACAAGGAGTTTCAGTCAGTATTTACAGTAGAAAATACCCCACCCCCTCAGATTGCAGTGATAGAAGCTCAAGGGCCGGTATTAGAGAACATCAACCTTACAGCCACAGAGGTATGCAAAGCGCTGATGGATTTAGATGTTCATAAAGCTACAGGTCCTGATGACATATCCCTTCATGTGCTTAAAAAATGCGCAAACACAATATCAGTGGCACTAAGTATCATATTTAAGGAGTCACTGGAGTCGGGGGAGATTCCAAGATGCTGGAAACAAGCAAATGTGATACCTATCTTCAAAAAGGGAAGGAGGGATACGGCTCTGAACTATAGACCAGTTTCCTTGACCAGCATAGTTTGCAAAATTATGGAAAAACTACTAAGGAAACATATCTCTCTTCACTTGGAATCCTTCAACTTTTTGGCAGTGAGGCAACATGGTTTCAGAGAAGGTAGATCAACAGTAACAAACTTATTAGAATTTTATGATGAGGTAAGCCAAATCTTACAGGAAAGAGAGGGCTGGGCAGATTGCATATTCCTAGACTTCCAGAAAGCGTTTGACACTGTTCCACATGGGAGACTTATTAGGAAGCTGCAACCAATGGCTAGAATAGGTGGAAATGTTTTGGAATGGATAAAAACTTACTTAGAAGGAAGGGAACAGAGGGTTAGAGTGAGACACTCAGTGTCTGAATGGAGAAGAGTTAGTAGTGGAGTTCCACAGGGTTCAGTTTTGAGCCACTTTTGTTCCTTGTATATGTAAATGACCTACCAGAGTCTGTAAATTCATTCATGAATATGTTTGCAGATGATGCAAAGATTGTGAAGAAAGTAAAAAACGAGAACAATGGTAGAGAACTTCAGGAGGATCAAAATAATCTGCATGAGTGGTCAGAAAAGTGGCTAATGAAATTCAATACTTCAAAATGTAAGGTAATGAGAATGGGTACAAGTGCAAGAAGGCCCAAGCTTGACTACTCGGTGGCTGGAGTACAACTTCAAGAGACAGAAAATGAGAGAGATCTAGGAGTAAACATACTGGCAGATTTGTCTCCAGAAATACATATAAATGGCATAGTAAGGGCAGCATATGCATTCTTATCAAATGTAAGGGTAGCCTTCAGGCACATGGACAAGGAAATGTTCAGAAATATTTATGTAACCTATGTGAGGCCAAAACTCGAATATGCAGCCCCCTTTTGGAATCCACACTTGAAAAAGCACATAGCTAAGCTTGAAAAAGTTCAAAGACATGCCACGAAACTGGTGCCAGAAATACGCAATCTCAGTTATGATGAGAGGCTGAGGGAATTAGACTTACCATCACTCGAAGCCAGAAGAGTGAGGGGGGATATGGTGACAGTCTTTAAATTCCTTCATGGTTATGATAGAGTGGATAGGGATCAATATTTTGATATGGCTGGCTCTAGAACTAGAGGTCATAGTTTGAAGCTTCGTAAGAAAACTTGTTTGCAAGATGTAAGGAAATACTTTTTCAGTGTAAGAGTAGTTGATAATTGGAATTTGCTAAGCGAGGAGGTAGTTAATGCTATCTCAATCCATAGTTTTAAGGACAGGTATGAAAAGTATCACTAAGTATAAAATGGAACCGATCATGAGACGGGAAGATACGAGCTTTGGGCTCTTTCCCGTAAACACAATTAGGTAATCACACACACACACACACACACACACACACACACACACACACACACACACACACACACACACACTCATCAGACAGGCACTTGATAAGGAGAAGACAGTGGTAATCTCAGGCATAAGCAAATCTCAGGAGCCAACATGGCAGGGGAAACTTGAAGAAAATAAAGCTAGGGTTGTAGACCTGATAAGAAAGCTTGGAGTAGTTTGTGGTCCTGAGGATATTGTAAACATACACCAACTAGGTAAATATTCTAGGGAAGGAAAGCCGAGACCAACAAAAGTAACCTTTGAGAGAGGGGAAACATGTAGGGAAATATTGTTGAGAAAAAAAAGTCTACAAGACCTTCAAGAATTCAAAGAAGTGTTCATTAGACGATACAGAACACAGGAAGAGATGGGAAAGATCAAAAACTTGTTGCAAGAGGCAAGAAGGTTAAATGATGAACGTAATGAAGAAGAGAAGAAAAATTATCATTTCAGAGTTCTTCCAGACAAAGGGGAGATAAAGAAGATAATGACAGAAGATCAGGGGATGGGGCCTCATTAAGATTGTTATACACAAATGCTGATGGATTAGCTGGTAAGGCAGTAGAATTAAAAGATAGGATTCACAACAGTAAGGCAGATATAGTAGCAATTACAGAGACTAAGTTGAGTGAGGACATAAACAGTGTCACAGTTTTTCCTAAGGGTTTCAGAATACTAAGGGTTGAAAGATCTGAGAGGACTGGTGGAGGGATAGCACTGCTCATAAGTGAAAGGATTCAAGTCGAAGAAATAAACTTGGCTATAGAAAGTGAGTTCAAGGAATTTCTTGTTGCTCGCATAAATACTGGGTCAGAGAGCATTATAATAACTGTTGTATACAACCCACCAAGGAACCAAAATAGGCTTGAAGTTTATTAGGAAAGTCATATAGGTACTATTGAAGTCATAAACTCAGTTGTTAACATGGCACAGGAAAAAAAATGTAGGATTTTGATTATGTGAGACTTTAATCATAAAGAGATAGATTGGATAAATCTTGACCCACACAGCGGTGAGGACTCATTCGGGGCAAGATTCCTAGATTGCGTACAAGGGAATTTCCTACACCAACATGTAATGGAACCAACAAGGGCCAGGGGTGGGGATGAGCCATCACTACTTGATATAGTGTTCACAGATAATGTGTTGGATATTGAAAAAATTGAGTATGAACCACCAATTGGAAAGAGTGACCACTGTGTGTTGTTGATGGAGTATATCATTGAAGATATTCTTCCTGAGAGTAGAGGCACTGAAGACATGAGGAGGAACTCTCCGAAAGGAGATAACATCAAAATGAATGAGCTTTTTGCAGTTATTGACTGGAGAACCTTATTTTACAACAAATCTGTACAAGAAATGTATGACATCTTTTGTGAGAAATATGGGAAGATAGTAGATTGCTGCATACCTGTCACCAAAGTAGGTGTAATTCATGCCAGAGAGAAATGGTTCGATAATGGGTGTAAAAGAGCTAAGGAGTGGAGAGACAAATGCTGGAAAAGGTATAGGAGGAGAAAAAAACATAAATGCCTGGCAAACCTACAAAAGAGCAAGAAATGACTACCTAAGTAAAAGAAGAGAGGCAGAGAGAGACTATGAGAGGGACATCACCAGGAAGGCTAAAGAAAATCCCAAGCTTTTCCACAGCTTTATCAGAGGAAAACTGAAGGTAAAAGAACAGGTTTTAAGGCTAAAGAGAGCGGATGGAAGCATCACTGAGACAGATGAAGAGATCTGCAAAGAATTGAACAAGGAGTTTCAGTCAGTATTTACAGTAGAAAATACCCCACCCCCTCAGATTGCAATGATAGAAGCTCAAGGACCGGTATTAGAGAACATCAACCTTACAGCCACAGAGGTATGCAAAGCGCTGATGGATTTAGATGTTCATAGAGCTACAGGTCCTGATGACATATCCCCTCATGTGTTTAAAAAATGCGCAAACTCAATATCAGTGGCACTAAGTATCATATTTAAAAAATCACTGGAGTCAGGGGAGATTCCAAGATGCTGGAAAAAAGCAAATGTGATACCTATCTTCAAAAAGGGAAGGAGGGATACGGCTCTGAACTATAGACCAGTTTCCTAGACCAGCATAGTTTGCAAAGTTATGGAGAAACTACTAAGGAAACATATCTCTCTTCACTTGGAATCCTTCAACTTTTTGTCATGGCTTCAGAGAAGGTAGATCAACAGTAACAAACTTATTAGAATTTTATGATGAGGTAAGCCGAATCTTACAGGAAAGAGAGGGCTGGGCAGATTGCATATTCCTAGACTTCAAGAAAGCGTTTGACTCTGTTCCACATGGGAGACTTATTAGGAAACTGCAATCAATGGCTAGAATAGGTGGAAATGTTTTAGAATGGATAAAAACTTACTTAGAAGGAAGGGAACAGAGGGTTAGAGTAAGACATTCAGTGTCTGAATGGAGAAGAGTTAGTAGTGGAGTTCCACAGGGTTCAGTTTTAGGGCCACTTTTGTTCCTTGTATATTTAAATGACCTACCAGAGTCTGTAAATTCATTCATGAATATGTTTGCAGATGATGCAAAGATT
>JAXCGZ010002078.1:102500-112980 GCA_037179515.1 Halocaridina rubra | reverse complement strand
GTGTACGTAAGAAATCATCTAACGGTCTCCCTATTAAAGACCCCTGAAGTCGAGCGACCTCCTCATCTCGAAGACATTTGGTTGACTGTTCAGAGTAGGAAATTCCCTTCATTCATCCTGGGATGTGTATATAGACACCCTCATGCACTCAACGACACCTTTGATTACATCTCCGAGGTATTTCGGTCGGTCTGTTTGAGGAGCAAACCTCTCATTATTATAGGCGACTTCAATGATAATCTCCTTCTTCCTAATAATAAAATGGGGAAATTAATTCAATCCCTCCACTTAAATCAGCTTGTGAATAAAGCAACCCGTATCACCGCTAATTCCTCCAGCCTAATTGATCTTATAATTACCAATACACCTAGTTTTATAGTTCACCACGATGTCTTACCTTGTCCTGTAGGAGACCACGAGCTTCTAATAGCTACAGTTAATGTCAGGAAGGAAAAGAGACCGCCAATTGTTAAAACTTTCCGATCTCTTGAGAATTATTCTCAAAATTGTTTCTGCGACACTCTTCTTAATGAATACAACATTTTAAATTCAATACTAACTACAGATTGTGTAAATTATCAAGTTTCTACTTTTACTGATGTTTTTACGAGATGTTTAAATGAATGTGCCCCTCTTACAACCAAAGTCATGACACGCCCTCCTGCCCCGTGGATTGACTCTCAGTTAAAAGAGCAAATGAAAAGGAGAGATGACCTCCTAAGGCAATTTAAATCTGATAGACAAAACTCCGAGATGGAAAGAGCCTATAGAAGAGAAAGAAACCTTACTAAAACAATGTTGTCCGAAAAGAAGAAAAATCATTTCAGGGAAGAATTTTCCAAGTATAGGGGAAATATCAAAGGAACTTGGAATGTTATAAAAAGAATAATTCCTGCAAATAAGGAAATCTTAGAAAATTCTGACCTTCTCAGTGATAATGTGGAAAAGCGAGTGAATGATTTTAATATTTTGCTGAAATAGGTAAGTCCACATATGAAAAGTCCCAAGATAATAATGACTTGATTATTAATCAACCACATAATTGCCAGCCTCCAGCTGAAAGAAATATCATCAATAATTTTAGACCGCACCCAATCGATTTAGTCACACTTATTCTTATCATAAAGAACCTCAAACCAACAAACTCTTGTGGTTCCGATGGGATACAACTTCGCTTCCTAATTGACTCATTGCCAGTTACAGTATTTTTCATTTTAGTCATTGTTAATACATCCATTGTTACAGGCATTTATCCTAACCTCTGGAAGCATCCCTATATCATCCCCGTTTTTAAGAGTGGAGATACTAATAATGTTGAAAATTATAGGCCAATCTCTCTTCTCAGCATTCTGTCTAAAATACTTGAGAAGGTAGTTGCCACCCAGTTAATAAATTTCCTTGAATCAAATTGTCTATTATGTGAAGAACAACACGGTTTTCGGCCTAAACTTTCGACCGAGACGGCCCTACTTAAAATTACTGATAAAATTTATAGTAATATTGAAAATAAGAAAATATCACTTTTATTATTGTTAGATTTGTCTAAAGCATTTGACAGTGTACACCATCAAATTCTAATGAGAAAACTTTCCAAAGTTCATGTTGACTCATTTTGGTTCGAAAATTATCTGAAAGATCGAATTCAATCAGTTCGAATGGGCTCGACTCTCTCTTCTTCTTTAGATATCAGTTTTGGCGTTCCTCAGGGTTCAATTTTGGGTCCTCTGCTTTTCCTAATATATGTTAATGATTTACCTCAATTTATAAGAGATTGCCTACTTGTTATGTATGCTGATGACACCCAGATTATGCTTACTGGTGACATTGATAGAATTCCTGAAATCTTAAAAAGGGCTGAAGATATATTAAACTGTGCCAAAAGTTATTTTAACAGTAATGGTCTTTTACTGAACGAAAATAAAACTAAATTCGTTATTTTTGGATCAAATCAATACCTGTCCCGCATTCCTGAGAACATCAGTATAAATTTCAACAATGTTTCACTCTTCCCATCTAATAAGGTTAAAAATCTAGGAGTTATTATGGACAGTACCATGACATTTAATTTTCATATCGATGAACTACATAAAAATGTGAACGGGACCCTTATTTACTTGAACAGAGTCTATGAAAGATTCGAGCCTGATTGTAGGGTAATTGTAGTACAAACATTGATTTTAAGTATTCTCAACTACTGTCTGAGTGTTTGGGATTCCACGACTAATACCCAGATGTTACGAGTGAAAAGGCTCCAGAATTTTGCTGCAAGAGTTGCCATAGGGGGGGTGCATAAATATGATCACGTGACTCCCCTCTTTGAGAGATTGGGTTGGCTAAGGATGGACATGAAGTTCATATATAATATCTGTCTTTTAGTTTTTAAAATAAATCATGGAATATTACCGGAATGGCTCTTCTCATTGCCAACAGTTAATCAAGTGCGTATCAATAACGTCAACACCAGATATCAGAATTCTTTTTACGTGCCCAGAACTTCCACTGATATTGGGGCAAGAGCCTTAAATGTAATGGGCCCGAGACTTTGGAACTCTTTACCCGCAAACTTAAGAAGCTGCCAAACATTACCCTCACTTAAATCTCATCTTTTAAATCACCTACTTAATAAGTGATTTTAGTCTCATTATTATCCTCCCATTGGGTAGACGAAGTGTACGTATGCTTATTTTAATGTGTAAATATTTTGATTTTGTGCTTTGCAAATTTCATTTGTTTTATTTTGACATTTTACATTGTAATTTGTAATTAGATTAATTATCATGTAATAGCCATTTTTGATGGAATAAAGTTTTTGACTTTGACACTCTCTCTCTCTCTCTCTCTCTCTCTCTCTCTCTCTCTCTCTCTCTCTCTCTCTCTCTCTCTCTCTCTCTCTCTCTCTCTCTCTCTCCGGACTGTCATGGGGGCCGGCTTATTTTCAACAGACGACTGAGTGAGCTCTACAGTTATTGCTGATTTCTGAGGGTTCTACAGCGCTGTTTGATTCCTCACCGTGCCGAGATTCATAGTAAGATACAGACGTCATTTTAGTGTCAACAGTGCTTTTTGAGGTTTTTTTGGACTTAGTCTGTAGTTTCGAGAAAAAGCTATCTCTCAATGGTTACACCCCCTTCGTTTGGCTGCCCCGGATTTGCGCATGCGCAGTACGACGTGGGTGACGTCATGGTCACCTCCCTCTCTCGTTGACGTCTCTCCAAGCTAGTGTTGCCACCTCAACTGACATCATGGACTATTCAGGACCATCCTCCGTGGCGGATATCGAGGCCGACATAGCCCTGTGTGACGAGAATGGCCAGGATATGCGAGATTGGCCTCCTCTTCCACCCTGCAGACATCAGCAGCCGCCAGCTGTGGTTATGTGCTCTCACCCTCATCCTCAACTTCTGAACTCTGCCTCCTCTAAACGCCCCATAGACCATGGGTCTTATTCCAGCAGTGCCTCAACGTCGCCTGCTGCCAAAACGCTCAAGACAGGCAAGGATGCCGTTCCACATGTAGCCTTTGGCAGTCCCTTGCCCTGCCGTCTTCCTCCTGCTGTACATTTGTTGCCTCCTTCAGCTACCTCTTCATCACTCCAGTCAGGTGCACTCTCATCGCTCCCATCTGCTGCCCAAACCTTTGCTCCCCGGGCTGATTATATCAAGCTGGACTTCCAAGAAAACCCCTCCAGTGAAGTGAAGCTACGTTGGCTTACTGATGTCAACAAAACTTTTTGTCTCAATTGGGAGCTGGCTGAGGTGAAGATGTCTTCGGTTACATCACGCTTTGTCTACATCTCGAGGTGTCGCAAGGACATCATTGACAGGATCGCGAGTGGTGATTTTCTTTCTCTACGGTGTGATATTCACGACTCGATTGAGTGGCTTTGTAAGTTCCCAACATACCTCGTTGTTCGCTACCCTGTTGCACTTGACCCTTCCCTTGCCAAGGAGCTACCAGGAGTGCACACTGCTCGGCGGTTCTTTCAGGACGGGGAGCCTATCAACCGTATTGTCATCACCTGGAGTCTCCCTGAACCACCCCCACCAGTCGTTGAGTTTTCCTTTCTCCCTTGCCTCCCTTCCTGTGAATTGCGCAGGATGAAGGACGAGCAGCCTTCGTGTTTTAAATGCTGGGGTATTGGCCATATCTCACGCTATTGTTCTGCTCCGGCCAGATTTGCGCGGTGTGCTGCTGGCCATGATATATGCTCCTGCCCGCACCGTATACCTGCCTCATCTGCTGCTGCCACTGCTTGTGATACTGCTTCGGAATCCACGTCTCAGCCTCCACCAGATACTTCGCAGTAGAAGTTTGTTTGGTGCAACATGCCTGGGGTCAATGTCTGGCATGGCTGTGCTAGACGGTCTCGTGCCACACCACCTGAGCGTGCTCCACCGCCCCCTCCAAAACCCATCGCCACACCTTCCTCTATGTCCTACTGACTCTGCTGACATCATTGCTCTCCGTAAGGCTGTTGCTACCCTGGAGTCCCACTGTATAGCTCTCACAGCTCGCTTTGATACCATAGGTGCCCGCATTGACATTATGGTCGCCCAGCAAGCTACAATGGAAAGGACTCTCGCAAGTTTGGTCGAGTCTCATCATGTTATCGACACAATCACGATCTCACTGATAAACTTAATAAGGTCACCTCCTACCTTGAGAAGTTGACTGATGTGCAGCTCAGGTCTTCTTCGTCCCATGCTCCGTCTGACAGTGCCCTGCCCACTTCTGCCCTCCGCAAAAATAAGAATAAGATTCGCTAGTCACATACAATTTCATGCCATCTCTTGGAATGCCTTTGGAATTAGACACTCTCCTAAACTCACTGCACTTAGAGCCTATGTTTATCGTCATCATCTGCAGGTTATTTTCATACAAGAGGCTTTTCCTGGTGGTGCTCCACCAGGGGAGGAGGCTCCTATGCTCACAGGGTATGTTTCATTTGTACATTATACCAGAAGAGGACTCATTACCTACATTCATTCCTCCATACCTCACACGCTCTTTGGTTCTTCTGCACAAGTTGATATGACCTTTCAGCTCTTTGAAATCACTGTCGGGAATGGTACTCTTCGATTGTGCAATGTCTACTCTGCCCCAGGTGTGATTAATCTACCAGTCCTTCCAATACCTACAGACAGTGGAATGATCTATATGGGGGATTTTAATGCCAGACACCCTGCCCTTGGTGACTCATCTCCCACTCCCAATCGCAGTGGCAAGCCTCTGCTCGACTACATCCGCCACTACCTCCTCACGCGCTGGGATACTGGTGGTGTCACACACGCTCGTGGGGGTACTGTAGATCACATTCTCACAGCTGGCCTTGTGGTACCTAATGTCTCCTGCTCTTCTATCCCTTCTCTCTCTTCTGACCATGTTGCCCTTAGCCTGAAATACTCCATACTTCAGACTCCAGCTACCCTCCCCCATCACTGCACCCGCATCTCTATCCCTCCCAAATACTGCCCCACTTTTATTTCCTTTATCTCTCACTTCTTTCCCACTTTTGATCTCCTTTCTCTGGACAGCTTATACAACTCCCTGGTGAATTCTACACATGACTTTTGCACGCATTATGCTCTCAGACCACCTGTTCCACGTTGCCCTGAGGCCCATTCCTGGACTCTGGATCAGCATATTGCCCAGGCGGAAAGGACAGCTTTGGATGCTGGACTCTCCTTTCAAAGACAGCCCATGCCTGACCACCTGCACCAATATCAGTTGGCGAGGGATGATCTGGTTGCCCCGCAAAAGTGTGTGCACACGGAGTATTGGCAGAAATTTACGGATAGTACTAACCATCAGACTAGCGCTGGGACTATGTGGCATCGTATAAGGAAGTCTGTCAAGAAGAAATCCACCTGTGCTCTACACCACAGTCCGCTTGAGTATGCTCAGGACCTCATTACTACCTGGTCAGCGCAGTCACAAACTTGCAACCTTCCTGGGAACGTTCAAGAGGCACTCTCCACCTGCCGCAGTGTTCGTAACCTCCGCCTAATGGGTGCAGTACTACAGACGGATGAAGAGGATGACATTCTATTCACAGAGGACAAAGTACGACGTGCTCTTGCTAGGATTAAGGGTACTGCCCCTGGGGAGGATGGTCTTACATATCATGTTCTCTGGCTTCTTCAGAAAGTTCCTGGTAACCCCCTACTGCAGCTCTTCAATCTTTGCTTTTGCTTGGGGCATGTGCCCTCTGCCTGGACCAGAAACACTATTATTCCTCTACCAAAACCTGGAACCAACAAATTTAGGCCTATCTCCCTCACCTCCTGTTTCAGCAAAGTGTTTGAACGCATCCTTCTTGTCCGGCTCATGCACCGTCTACAGGATAAGCTCTCCCCAAGTCTTTATGGTTTCCTCCCGCAACAGAGCACACATCACTGCCTCCTGAACTCTACACCCGTCTTTCTCCCACCAGTGTGGACGCCTTCCTGGACCTCAAATCTGCCTTCGATATAGCCAACCGGGAAATTATTCTTGACCAGCTGGTGGACTTTGGAGTTCAGGGGAGCATACTGAAATGGATACGGGGATATCTCTCCAACAGAACATCACGTGTCCTTTTTAAAGCGTCGTATAGATCCTATGAACGGCTTGAACTGGGCACTCCTCAGGGGGGGTGCTAAGTCCTTTTCTATTCAATATCCTTATGCATCGTCTACTCTCCCTCCTTCCTATCATCCCCGGTACCACAGTTACCTGCTATGCGGATGATATATGCATCCACACGACCTCAACTCTCGACCTTCAGCACATGCTCCATGTTTTTTACGTGTCTGCTACCTCCTGTGGCCTTATTATCTCCCCAGAAAAAAGCAGGATTTTTACTTCACGCAACTGCAGAGCACGGCCCGCATTCACCATGGGTGGTAATGTCATCCCTCACTGCACACAGCACACGTATTTAGGTGCACCAGTCCGGATCACCCCAGCTATAGCTGCACGTTAACAAATTCATCCCTTTGTGAAGAGCCTTCTTGACCGTCTGGAGCCCCGCTTTGCCCCTATCAAGTGGCTTGCCAACAATGCTGCAGGTGTCTCCATCCCAGTGGCGAGGACCCTCTATATCCTACTACTTCGTTCAGTGGTCGACTATCTGTCTTCTGCCTTGTGTCAACTTCCTAGACCAGCTCTCGAGCCACTTGAAAAGTTCCAGAATTGAGTTATGAGATTTATCTTGGGATGTTCTCTCTCTACCCGTATTGTGAGTATGCAGTTGGAGCTCAACTTACCCCCTCTTGTGGAGAGGATTTATGCCAATGTGTCCTATTTCACTGTTAAGTGCCTTCACTACCCCCTTCTTGCTCCGTACTTCTCTGCTGTCATGAGGATCCAGACGCACCCAGGCTCCCACTTCGAGCAGGAGGTCATAACCTTATCAAGGTGGTGAGTGACAGTCTCCATGACATTGACATCGACCTGCCTGTGCTGGCGGCTGTCCCAGATTTACCACCCTGGCGTGTCCCCCTTCCCGCTGTCACATATACACCGACCTCGAAGGATGTCTATCCCCCCCCTGCAGAGACAGTTAGCTCTGGAGAATATTGCTGATGTGTCCACGTCTGTCCCTGCAGCACACCACGTCTATGTTGATGGTTCTGTGCAAGCAGATGGGAGGGCGGCATGTGCTGTGTTTTCCCTCACCATGGAGCCGCCTGTGCCGGCTGATTCATGGATTGGCCGTAGACTACCCACCTCGTCGAGCTCCACCCACTGTGAACTGAATGCCATCTTGGATGCCGTGACTCTCCTTGTTCGACGACGAGTGAATGGGGTAATAATTTGTGACTCCCAATTGGCCCTACTTGCCCTATCCTTGCCAAGACCCATTTGTGGCCGTGCTGTGGGAGATATACTATCCCACCTCGCTGCCACTCGGGATGCTTCTCTTGTTGTGTCGTTTGTATGGATGCCCTCTCACATTGGGCTGACTGGCAACGACACAGCGGATGGTCTTGCCAAGGCGGCCTGTATGCTGGATGGGCATGCTGTGGATGCTGAGCCCTCCCTCCGATGCCTACGTAGCATCATCTACTTAGCAGGTTTTGCCATGACGGTCCGGCGCCGGGACACAGAGAGGGCCAACAGTGTGTCCATACAGCACCATGATTATTTTCTTCACAGTCGCTGCAAGTATCGCAGACGCGGGTTAATGGTGCGGAAACACAATGTAGTTAGTGCTCGGCTCAGAATGGGGTATCAGCCTTTATGGCAGGTCTCCCAGACTCTAGATATGCTACAGTACACCTCCTGTATATTATGCGACCGTCCTAATGCTAACACTCTTGACCACTATTGTCTTCAGTGCTCCACAGTGAGAGATGTTTTACCACGAGGTCAGAACTTAGTATAGATCTGCTCGTTTTTGCTTAATGATGACAACCTTGATGTTATCCTTGCTCGTTATCCTTACTTTGGCGGCCATTAATTATATTGTATTGTATATTACATTCTATATTTTCTTTGTATGTTGCTGTATATTGCTGTTTTGTTTTTGTTTGTAATGTGTTTGTGTGTTCTGTGCTTCTCTGAGCTTTTCTTTTGTATATAATGTACTTTGTGCTGCCATACTGTGGGTTGTGTGTTAGTATGTAGCAATGTTTTATCAATGTGTACACCTTCCTGTAAACTATCCATTTGAAGCATTATGTTGCCATTGATTTTGTATGTGTTCATCTAATGTCTGACGCCTTGCCGCAATAAATTAATAAAATAAAATAAAATAATCTCTCTCTCTCTCTCTCTCTCTCTCTCTCTCTCTCTCTCTCTCTCTCTCTCTCTCTCTCTCTCTCTCTCTCTCTCTCTCTCTCTCACACACACACACACATACGCAATCTCAGTTATGATGAGAGGCTGAGGGAATTAGACTTACCATCACTCGAAGCTAGAAGAGTGAGGGGGGATATGGTGACAGTCTTTAAATTCCTTCATGGTTATGATAGAGTGGATAGGGATCGATATTTTGAAATGGCTGGCTCTAGAACTAGAGGTCATAGTTTGAAGCTTCGTAAGAAAACTTCTTTGCAGGATGTAAGAAAATACTTTTCCAGTGTAAGAGTAGTTGATAATTGGAATTCGCTAAGCGAGGAGGTAGTTAATGCTATCTCAATCCATAGTTTTAAGGACGGGTATGATAAGTATCACTAAGTCTAAAATGGAACCGATGAGGAGACGGGAAGATACGAGCTTTGGGCTCTTTCCCGTAAACACAATTAGGTAATCACACACATGCGCATATACACCATAGTTTGTTTTCATTACCAGCAAATAACTAAGGAACAAGGTTATTAGGAGTAGGGGCCATAATTTTTTTTCTTTTTGGATTATTTTGAGAAAGAGAGAGAGAGAGAGAGAGAGAGAGATTAACCAGTCTTGGATTTCCTTTGAATGATATTTTTGATTACTTTATGATATTGCTAATTACCTTATAATAGTTTCGGAGTGTTCTTGAAACTCTCTAGGTACGAAAATTGAGATTTTTTGTTTCTTCTTCTTCTTCTTCTTCTTCTTATTATTATTATTATTATTATTATTATTATTATTATTTATAATTATTATTACTGTTATTATTATTATTATTATTATTATTATTATTATTATTATAATTATTATTATTATTATTGTTATAAAGATTATTATTATTATTATTACACCTGAGGAGGGGGCTAAAATACTTCCTCTGTGTTCCCCTGCGTGTAGCAGGAGTCGACTAAGGGCCAGTTCACACAGGGCATTTTTAACCACGGTGACCACCGGGCGTTTAACGCTGTAATCATTCACATGAAGTGTTGTGGTTCGCAGCGGCCACGGCCCGGTAGATCCACTTATATTTCTTCATTTGTTAATGGCCTCCTGTGCCAGGATGGATGTGGAAGAGGCAGCACGTTTTATACTGTTGCATCGCCGCTAGAATATGCGCATACAGCGACATAGATGACATTAGTTTCATCCAGTTCTACATGATAGACTTACCTATGGAATGTATAGAACCTTGTACCCCTCTTTGAGAGAGCATGACAATAAGTTTTTCAATTATTTGAGAATGTCAGTGAAATCATTCTGTCTTTGTACTCATGAGATTTCATGTCCCAAATTGATGGGCGTTTTTCAATATCATTTATGAATAAATCTGTATCAAACTGATCCCTCACCATAACTAACAGCGGCCAGCAATGCAATGTTGTGTGTGTGACTTATTACGGGGATCAGTCCATGTGGTGGCCAAGGTTGCCATGGTAACGCACAATCTTTTTCCTCATTGGCTGGCATGCAGCAAATGATGGTGTCTGCTATTCTCAAAATGGACAGTTTACCTCTCTGTGTGAACGATGACATTCATTTGTATGTATCTCCATACACCTGCCAACCGCACCTATGCGAGGGGGATCTTGCCACCGCTACGGTTGTGTGAAAAATTCCATAAACAAACACTGATTATGCGATAATACGTATCCAACGCATGGTG
>JAXCGZ010002078.1:85000-95000 GCA_037179515.1 Halocaridina rubra | reverse complement strand
GATGATGCAAAGATTGTGAAGAAAGTAAAAAACGAGAACAATGGTAGAGAACTTCAGGAGGATCTAAATAATCTGCATGAGTGGTCAGAAAAGTGGCTAATGAAATTCAATACTTCAAAATGTAAGGTAATGAGAATGGGTACAAGTGCAAGAAGGCCCAAGCTTGACTACTCGGTGGCTGGAGTACAACTTCAAGAGACAGAAAATGAGAGAGATCTAGGAGTAAACATACTGGCAGATTTGTCTCCAGAAATACATATAAATGGCATAGTAAGGGCAGCATATGCATTCTTATCAAATGTAAGGGTAGCCTTCAGGCACATGGACAAGGAAATGTTCAGAAATATTTATGTAACCTATGTGAGGCCAAAACTCGAATATGCAGCCCCCTTTTGGAATCCGCACTTGAAAAAGCACATAGCTAAGCTTGAAAAAGTTCAAAGACATGCCACGAAACTGGTGCCAGAAATACGCAATCTCAGTTATGATGAGAGGCTGAGGGAATTAGACTTACCATCACTCGAAGCTAGAAGAGTGAGGGGGGATATGGTGACAGTCTTTAAATTCCTTCATGGTTATGATAGAGTGGATAGGGATCGATATTTTGATATGGCTGGCTCTAGAACTAGAGGTCATAGTTTGAAGCTTCGTAAGAAAACTTCTTCGCAGGATGTAAGGAAATACTTTTTCAGTGTAAGAGTAGTTGATAATTGGAATTGGCTAAGCGAGGAGGTAGTTAATGCTATCTCAATCCATAGTTTTAAGGACAGGTATGATAAGTATCACTAAGTCTAAAATGGAACCGATGAGGAGACGGGAAGATACGAGCTTTGGGCTCTTTCCCGTAAACACAATTAGGTAATCACAATTAGGTAATCACAATGGAAACGATCAGGAGACGGGAAGATACGAGCTTTGGGCTCTTTCCCGTAAACACAATTAGGTAATCACAATTAGGTAATCACACACACACACACACACACACACACACACACACACACACACACACACACACACACATATATATATATATATATATATATATATATATATATATATATATATATATATATACAGGTATGATAAGTATCACTAAGTATAAAATGGAACCGATCAGGAGACGGGAAGATACGAGCTTTGGGCTCTTTCCCGTAAACACAATTAGGTAATCACACACACACACACACACACACACACACACACACACATATATATATATATATATATATATATATATATATATATATATATATATATATATATGTAGTCGCCGTGGCTCAGTCGGTAGCGTCTCCGACTCTGAGGCGTCAGGTCGAGGGTTCGCGCCCCGTCACGGTCTGAGGTTAGCAAAGGCATGCACTCAGCGTAAGGATTACATCGGCCAAAACAAGTCCTTCGCAAGAAGGCAACCGTCCTAGCCCTTGGTTGATAAGGGAGTCCGTGACGTAAAACCGGAACTAAAACCGGATATATATATATATATATATATATATATATATATATATATATATATATATATATATATATATATATATATATATATATATATATATATATATATATATAATATATATATGATTGCGTGTGTGTGTTTATGTGTGTGTGTGTGTGTGTGTATTTTTATGTATGTATTTTCGTATGTATATTTGTATGCAAATATGCATGTATGTGTATATGCGTATGTAATTTGTTTGTATGTACGTATATATGTGTATATACTTACGTTAAGTATGTATGTATGTACGCATGTGTATATTTGTAAGTAAGTGTATATTTATCTGTAGGGTACTTCCTTTGTTGAGCCATATGCTATCATATGTGAGTACATTAGTACGCTGTGTACTTATACGCACACGTACATAAATGGGTCATGTACGTAAGCAGTGTACAGGGAAAGTCGTATTCGATAATACTCTTCAGTTTATAAAACCCATAATTGGAGAAAAGTGAAATTGGAGAGAGAGAGAGAGAGAGAGAGAGAGAGAGAGAGAGAGAGAGAGAGAGAGAGAGAGAGAGAGAGAGAGAGAGAGAGAGAGAGAGAGAGAATATATATATACATCTGTATTAAATATCTAGCATACTAGGAAAACAGTGAGTTCTTTTGTCTAAAATCTCATGTTTGAAATCCCAAGTACAGCGATGTTATAGTCGTCATGAAAGTTAAATAAACTTTAACGTTAAATATTTAACGCACCAAAGATATTAAGCCCATTCTGGAACAATTTTACTGCGTACAAGAGGGTAGCTAGTTTTTTACTCCGATATTTAAAGCGATATTTTATTATTATAATTATTATTATTATTATTATTATTATTATTATTATTATTATTATAATTAGTAGTAGTAGTAGTAGTAGTTGTTATTGTTGTTGTTGTTGTAATATTCATACCCCGTAATTACTAAGTATATTTCATTTTATATATCCATTTCATGATTTGTTGATAAACCCGCCAATCACAATGCAGGAAGCGAGGTCAACAGCATCCTGACCTTTGACCTAGATGCGGGGTGGTGCCCTCCTCTCTATGGGTCGCATTAGTCATTTAGCCATAGGGGTAAAGGTAATCTGCTAACAGTGTTTTCTAGGTTTTTATTTACAGACATATAACTTTATAGATTTTGTTTTTGCAGGATCTATTTAGATACAAATAATACTTTGTCTTTATTTTCCGTATTTTAGCTATCATAGAAACTATCAGGCCAATGATGAAGAAATTCCAGTGTACAGCTCAAGATGACTTGGTAATGGCGAAGGCTTATTGACCAATCTCTTTTACGCGACATTGAGGTGTTTCACTCCCGTCTCCAAGAATGCTGTGCATTTGTTAATATTAATAATAATAATAAAAATAATAATAATAATAATAATAATAATAATAATAATAATAATAATAATTTATTATTAGTATTATTATTATTATTACTATTATTATTATTATTATTATTATTGTTATTATTATTATTATTATTATTATTGTTTATCTATACGGGATAAATATATTTCTTCTTTCGGTGCAAAACAACCTTAAGAAAAAAACAAAATCAAGCAACATAAGATGGCTACCAGTGTGCATGGGGGCGCGCAAGAACGTTGACAAAATTCTTAAATCAAAATCTTTCATCTTTTTTACCCCGTAAGTGCGTGTGCGCATGCAGGGGAGCGCAAACATCCATCCATATTCCCCCTTAGGGGAGGTTTACACGGTCAAACGGTTCGTCGAACGCGGTTCGAGAGACAAGTGTTTGAAGTGATGTTCAAACGTGTGAACGGGGTATTTGGTTGTCGAACACGTTTGTCGAACGTGTTCGACTAACACGGTCAAACGGTTCGTCGAACCGCGTTCGACCGTGTAACCCCCCCCCCTTATAAGGACGGTGGCTGAGTCAAAGACAATACTTTGATTTATTGTGGGAATTAAATACAGAGGAGGGGATTCCCAGCCCCCTCGTTCCGCCCCATTTAGTCGACTTTTAAGACACGCAGGGGAACACGGAGGAAGTATTCTTATAGTAACATCTGTGACTTAACACTATAAATGCGTGTTCATGCCAGGGAGCACGCAAGCACGATTATAATGTCTTAGTAATTAAGCATGTTTAATTCTTTTGAGAACGCAAGCACGTGAATGATAAATTTGCTTCGCATACACACATTTACACACACACACACAGAACCTCCAAAATCAGGTATATAAAGAGATAGACAGACAAACAGACAGACAGTCAGACATAGATGGATAGATATATAGATAGCCAGATAGATATACTCATGCATGGCCTCATGATACAGATAGATAAATATGTAGATAGATAGATAGCTATATAGATAGATAGCTAGATAGATAAAGTTTATTTATACCGCATCGCCTAGAGAGCATTGATAATAATTAACGCCTGTATAAGGCATTCGGAATTAATAGGCAAGGCGCAGTCTCCCTCCTGGGCAAATGGCAATAGTTTCTGGCTTCTTTATTGCCTCTTTAACGCCTCTTGAAATTACTTTCATACATGCATTGCCTCTTTGTTTTTGTCTGTGCTGTATTTACATGTGTCCTTTCGCATGCATGTGTGCGTGCGTATGCATCTGTATGTGTGGTGAATATATAATGGCATATTTCTTGTTTTATCTATCTTTTTGTCTGTTTATTTCACTGTTTATTATGCTGTATTTATCCAGCTATCTATCTACCCATCTTATCATCCTCTCTCTCTCTCTGGTAGATATACTCAATTTTTATCTTATATGCTTTAAGCTCCTCCCACTATAAAGCTTATAGCCAGCGAAGTTATCCGTGGCTTGATGGCTTCAAATCTGGCTTCTTTTATACTAAAAGGAACCACTTTCATACGTGTGTCTTCCCATTTGTAAATAAATAATATATAAAGAAGATATCTGAATAAATAAATATATAAATGAATAAAGGAATAAAGAAACAATATCATTCAGTTCGTAATGTTGAAGATGTAGAGGAGACAGTAGGAGCGTCACTCAGTTTTCTGGCTTCTCTGAACTTATTTGTCATGATGAGTATGGGGAGGTTGTTAAGTTTCTGTTTTACTATGGAGACTCAAAGTACTGAACTCGGGTAAGAGCTCACAAACAGACAGGACAGCTATTACTGTACTTGCACACCCCACCCGTGCTACCACTACTCGGTTAAATGAAAAGCAGATTTCAACTTTCTTTTAATTTTGGATATGCAACTACTCATTGAAAAAAAATGAATTATTTTTTTGGAAAGATGGAACAAATTTGAAATTTAAATTTATGTAATGCAGCCTCGAATCCCAGAGGTGGTGAACACTATTTCGATTCCCAGTACTACAGACGGATACCAAGACTTTGGCTTCACCTTGACGATCACCTCTGTCACACAGGCAGAGTAGAATAGAGGACACTGCAATTGCAGAAACAGAAACGACACACCGTTAATAATGGGAAAAATGAAAGCACGGACACACAAATAATGAGTTTCCAATATTGTCCTACTGGATGAAAATATATTGGTTAGTCACAGCTAACCAGAAATATTTACGCTACCGTAAGAGCATACAAAATCATTAATTATTTACCGGCATTAGCGTAAAACAATTTATTCACAATAAATGAAGAATAAGCAAGACAAATACTGTATGTATTCCTGAAATTGTTGGTAACTATAAAAGTTTGCAATGCCAATAGGGCAAAATTACTTATTAGTTATTTGCAACTTAAATGGTAAAACACTTTATTTATGATAAAGGGAGAATCTACGAGATAAATATGTATTCATTCAGTTTTGGTTAGCAAGAAATATTTGCAGTGCAAAAAGGGCAAAGCCGCCTTATGAAGTACTTGCAACTTATAACTCAAACACTTTATTCCCAATATATGAACACTCAGCAAGATAAATACAGTATGTATTTATTAAATTGTGGTGAACAAGAAACATTTGCAATAAAAACAGCGTAAAATTACTAATTAATTATTTGCAGTTTATAGCGTAAAGCACTTTAGTTAAGTTATTGAATATTTGCAATTTATATAGTAAATAACTCTATTTACGAGTTTTGACATAGAACATTTTATTTACGATGATAGAAAGTGAAATGAAATTAGAATTCGTTAGGAAAAGGGATTGGGTTTTACGCCTTAAGGAGCAATCTTCTTAGGACGAGATTTTGCTTTGGTACCAACAATGAAAGAAATTTCTGATCATTGTATATCGGCGGTAATTTCCAGGTCAAGAAATTAAGTTTGGGAAATGAGATTCCAATTAGGTAATGTATAAAAGTTATTTTTGTATGGGAATGGAATCTGAGAAAAGAATTTAGGATTTGACCAGTAACGAACTTAACCAGGTTCTGGAATTCCCGAATTTGCTTGACCAACGAGCTTTATCACACACTCTCTCTCACCTTGTTTGTACCAGATGAATTCCTGTGAAGACGCCACGTAAATGGTTTGAAGTAAGCTTGACTGCTCAGGCGGGATCTTGCCTATGGGATGTTTGGCCGCCAATTGAGGGTGCTCAAGCGTCCCTCTTGGTGACGTCTCCATCCCCCCCCCCCCTTGTAAGACATATATCCAGAGCAGTAACTCATTCATATAAAATTCGAGTGCTACTGTAGTGGTGGTCCCTGGCAGGCAATTATGGCAGAGATGCAAAGGAGAGACAGTATTTTAGGTGCAACAAACGGAAGCAAATTAAAAAAAAACGAGAAATATTATGGGCAATATAGGTTCCTGGTGAACAATCTCCAGAACGTTCTTTGTGTTGCAGTAGACGGAATTTTAACTATTCAAAAAATAAAGAAGATACTGAAATATATCTAGACAGGCTAACGACTTATCATCATGGTCAAATTTATATCCAAATTATCAGCAAAAGCGATTTTTTTTTTAATATAACAAAAATTAACCGGAAGAGCTAGTTTATCATGAGAAAATTGTGTAAAAAACGTATTTACAAGATACGTCATCATTACAACGTTATCACTACACAAGAGAAAAGCAGAGAATAGAGAAATAGGAGGGAGATTTTTATATTGGGATCATGCTTTCTACACGTAAAAAAATATAAAACAAGATATATTTAAAATTAGCTGCATACCGATATATAAATTGCAAATAATCATAATCTGCAAAATGCACGGAGAGAGAATTATTTTAGTAAGAAAAGAAAAGACAGTTAAAAGTTACTAAATTAACTAATAAGGCATCTACTACAGCCTCTGGTGACTTTGAGAGAAACACTCTGTCACAATGAGTAGCCAGATGGAACTGACATTCCACTTGTGGAATAATCTGCACCATTCTTTCAACAGTTTCAGTAAACTTGTCCTAAAGCTCTGCATTCGGTGATGATGATAATAATAATAATAATAAATAATAATAACAATAATAATAATGAATGGAGTATGTACACCTCAATCCCTCCCAGGATGTCTCTAATTTAACTCCTTAAAGATGTTCATAAGACATCTCTTTGCTAGTTGCTTTTTGAGATAAAGAGACCGTTGAGAGTACCTTCTATTGGCATGTGAGCCACCATCAACTAATCAGGCTGTATGAGTACACCGTTAGATGTAAAGAGTTAATGATAGAATAGTATCTGCCTGAGCTCTGAGTATTATATAGACAAAAATACCCATCTTGCAGCTTTCACACTAAAAGAAACTCAAATAAGTCATGAAGATATTTACATTGCATATTCTCGCCAATGGCAGAAGAGGGAAGGGCGAAAGAAGGCGTGGCTTAAGAATCAAGAGAGAGTGCATTGGGTATGGAAATAAAAGTTAAATCAAAGCGGCTTTGTTATTAATTATCTGTTTGGCTTTACATTCTGTCTCAGTCTTTCATTAAAGTTTTATCTTTATTGCGTTGTTGTGCTTTCTGAATATTAATGATTGATAACTGGTTGTTAGTATTCAGCAACGACTACCAATTATTACAAGACATATAGTTTGGGGGGGGGGGGGGTTAACAGAGTAAGGTTGAAGAACTACTACTACTAGTAGTAGTAGTAGTAGTAGGAGAAGGAGGAGGAAAAGGAGGAAGAATAAATCTCATTGTCCTTGTAGTAGTAGTAGTAGAAGTAGTTGTAGAAGAAGAAGAAGAAGAAGAAAAACAACAACAACAACCTTTTCGAGTAGGGATATTCGTGTGTATGTGTGTGAGTGGGCGAGTGCGAGTTAGTGTGCGAGTATGTGTTAAATTTTAGATTATTTAGTCCATTGCTATTCTAGCCGTCCATATATTTTATTTTATTTTAAATAGCGCTCTGTACTATGAGATTGGACATTCTTTGTCTGAAACTATTAAATAGCTGGATAGATGGATATATAGATTGGTTTAACTGTTTCAAATATTTTATATTTTCTCCTTCTCTCTCTTTTATTGTCTATAAATACTTCATTATTTCTGTTTCCTCTTATCCATAGCTGTATGGGAGAAAAATTCCTGAAACCCTGTTGCCTCCCTTTTTCAGTTTAGTTTTGCCCATCTTTCAGGAATCAGCGGGATTCGGAGTTAAGCTGAAACATATAGAGCATAACTTGGTCATGTCTTTGTTATTGTTGTTGCTTAATTTCAAATCTTAATTATGAATTAGAGCAACGATTTAATAATTTCCAGATTATTATTATTATTATTATTATTATTATTATTATTATTATTATTATTATTATTATTATTATTATTAATATTTTTATTATTATTATTATTATTATTATTATTATCATTATTATTATTATTATTATTATTATTATTATTATTATTATTGTGTTAAAATACTTTGCTTTATTTGTTATACAAATAAAAAAAAATCATCATGCTTCAGTAAATATGGATTGTCTGTTTAGTACAGATTGCTATTGAAAGACAAATAAAGTTCATTCCCCAATTCAATCGCAGTGACTAATTTAATCAGAAATGTAAATAAATAAAAATCCATTGCATTATATATTTTTTTTAAATACAAAGAGACAAATATTTACAAATAGATTGCAAATGTTTATGTATGAAATTATGAGAATATAGATATAAATTACAAAGGCTTTTTAAGCATAAAAAGAAAAAAGTATATTTAAATCAGTGTAAAATAAGTAATTCAGTTATTATTCACTTCTATATTTTCATTCACCCCCCCAAGTAATTTCACTGAACCCATGGGTGAATCCATTCACCTGTGCAGATTTTTTTTTTTTTTATGATTGTGACACCAGGACGGGCCAAAATACTAATAAAATAAAACAGCCCTCATCGAGCCTGGGTACAAAGAATACATAAAATAAAGAGAAACAGGGATGGAGAGTGTTACGACTTGTCAGATGTAAAGGGATAATAAGAGATGTGTAATGTCTTCCAAGAATATTACACAGTATGTCCATAATGTCATAGAACAATTGCTTTACATATGTATGTAGACCTAGAAAACAGAGATATACGGCTATTTGAAGGTACAAACCAGTGTATTGCGATTTGTAGCTAAAATGTACAGACATATAGTGTCTGTAGCTAATATTTGATTATTCAGGTGGTTTACAGTTAATTTTATCTGATATAGGGTATTTGCATAAAAAATTCACAGGTATATAGGTGAATTGTATCTACAATTCACATTACTACGAGAGACTGGTCGCTAAAATTCACAGGTATACGGGTATTTGTAGCTAAAATGTGCTGATATATAAGTAATTTTTAGCTAAATCCACAAGTATTTGTAGGAACAATTCGCAGGCATACTGGTAAGCTGAACTGAAAATCACAAGAATACTGATATTTGTCGCTAAAATTCACAGGCACAAAGACATTTGTAACTAAAATTCACAAGTATTGTGTGTTAATTACTAAAATTCACAGGAATGCGGGTATTTGTAGCTAAAATTTCCAGGTGTAAAGTACAGATGTAGATCGTTTGTGGCAAAAAATCACAATTAAACGTATGTTTCCGGCTAAACTTCACAGGTTTATGAGTGATTTGCAGCTACAATTGTTAGGTATACGAGTGATTTGTAGCTCAATTTCACAGGTCTATGAGAGATTTGTAGCTAAATTTCATAGGTTTTGCGAGGGAATATTAACGGATATTAAACAGGTATTGTAGTGATTTTAAGTTAAAAGTCAAAACAATATTCTATATAGTATAGCGGAGAACGTGTTTCTAAAAATTAAGACCTAAAAAAAATATTGTCATGTATGTCTATATTTATTCTAATGAGGTTCATTGGCATTTACACAATTCTGTGTGTATTTACAAAGAGTTCCGGTTTTACGTCACGGACTCCCTTTTCACCCAAGGGCTAGGACGGTTGCCTTCTTGCGAAGGACTTGTTTTGGCAGATGTGATCGTTACCCTGAGTGCATACCCTTGCTAACCTCAGACCGTGACGGGGCGCGAACCCTCGACCTGACGCTTCAGAGTCGCGGACGCTACCTTTTGAGCCACGGTGACTACCGTGTATTTACAGAGAGTATTTACAGTATTTAATGTGTTTTTTACAAAGAGTATTTACAGT
>JAXCGZ010002078.1:72500-80000 GCA_037179515.1 Halocaridina rubra | reverse complement strand
GAAATAAGACTCAAATTTAGCGGAATATCGACCCCCAGTTGCAGTAACACTCAAATGAAGTGGAATATCGTTAGTAAGTTGAATTGCAACAAATGAAATGAAATATTGGCACCCAGTTGATATGATACGCAAATGATACTGGCACCAAAATTTAGTAGAATATGAGCACCTTATTGAAATGTCATTTAAATGAAGTGGAATACTGTTTTCGAATTAATATGGCAGTTAAGTAGAATGGAATACATATACTAATTTATATGACACCCAAAAAACTCGGAATACTATCGACCATTTGAAGTTGAATATTGGCACCCGAATGAAATGGAATTCTGCTGCCAATTGAAATGGCACTAAATATAACGGCATGCTGTTACCCAATTCAAATGGCACCCAAATGAAGTGTAAGACTGGCGCGCAGTGCATATGACTCCCAAATGAAGTGGAGAACTAGTGCCCAAATTGACTTGAGCATCCAAATGAATTCCAGCGCAGAGACCAGACGATATAGAAATTGGTGAATGGATAAGGACATTGTCATTAAGATTGATGTATCATCTTTTAGTTGATGGTAGATAAGAGTTGATGTGAATACCAATGGAAATGTGATTGGGTGCAGTGACTTTCTATTGATTTACTGTGCTTTAATCTCGTGGAAATGTGGGTAAAAACATATTGGCATAGGGTAAAAATTAACCGTGTGTATGTATAAATATTAACCGGGTGTATGTATGGACATGTGTGTGCAATTGTTTACTAGGTAGGGTAATGGTGTGTAAGTGTGTATGTATATCTGCGTAGTAGTTGTGTGAGTTCGCATGCATATTTTTATTACATTATTTTCCTCATCATCGTATTGGCATTCTTGCTTCTCTGTAGAATACCATGTTTGCTCTCTCTCTCTCTCTCTCTCTCTCTCTCTCTCTCTCTCTCTCTCTCTCTCCTCCTCTCCTCTCTCTCTCTCCAACACACACATACACACACATGGATTGAGGAAATACCCACTCCCCTGTTCCTTTTAGTCGCCTCATATTTCCTATAAAGTGTGTGCGTATATATATATATATATATATATATATATATATATATATATATATTATATATATATATATATATATATATATATATATATATATATATATACACACAAACAAACACACACTCAGAAGCGTCATTGCTCTACTCACAAAACCATTTCGCCTAAACTATTTGAGACGGATGCCAAAGAGGAGCTTTTGCATGTTATGAAGCTATTCGCATGCAACAATGCATATTGAGTGGATAAACACTGCACATTCTTTAGAGAGAGAGAGAGAGAGAGAGAGAGAGAGAGAGAGAGAGAGAGAGAGAGAGAGAGAGGAGTCCAGATATAGTAATAGGATGATTTGACCTTGGGAACTCTCTCTCTCTCTCTCTCTCTCTCTCTCTCTCTCTCTCTCTCTCTCTCTCTCTCTCTCTCTCTCTCTCTCTCACACACACACACACACACACACACACACACACATACACACACACACACACACACACACACACACACATTCCAAGATGCTGGAAACAAGCAAATGTGATACCTATCTTCAAAAACGGAAGGAGGGATACGGCTCTGAACCATAGACCAGTTTCCTTGACCAGCATAGTTTGCAAAGTTATGGAGAAACTACTAAGGAAACATATCTCTCTTCACTTGGAATCCTTCAACTTTTTGTCAGTGAGGCAACATGGCTTCAGAGAAGGTAGATCAACAGTAACAAACTTATTAGAATTTTATGACAAGGTAAGCCAAATCTTACAGGAAAGAGAGGGCTGGGCAGATTGCATATTCCTAGACTTCCAGAAAGCGTTTGACACTGTTCCACATGGGAGACTTATTAGGAAGCTGCAATCAATGGCTAGAATAGGTGGAAATGTTTTGGAATGGATAAAAACTTACTTAGAAGGAAGGGAACAGAGGGTTAGAGTAAAACACTCAGTGTCTCAATGGAGAAGAGTTAGTAGTGGAGTTCCATAGGGTTCAGTTTTAGGGCCACTTTTGTTCCTTGTATATGTAAATGACCTACCAGAGTCTGTAAATTCATTCATGAATATGTTTGCAGATGATGCAAAGATTGTGAAGAAAGTAAAAAACGAGAACATTGGTAGAGAACTTCAGGAGGACCTAAATAATCTGCATGAGTGGTCAGAAAAGTGGCTAATGAAATTCAATACTTCAAAATATAAGGTAATGAGAATGGGTACAAGTGCAAGAAGGCCCAAGCTTGACTACTCGCTGGCTGGAGTACAACTTCAAGAGACAGAAAATGAGAGCTATCTAGAAGTAAACATACTGGCAGATTTCTCTCCAGAAATACATATAAATGGCATAGTAAGGGCAGCATATGCATTCTTATCAAAAGTAAGGGTAGCCTTCAGGCACATGGACAAGGAAATGTTCAGAAATATTTATGTAACCTATGTGAGGCCAAAACTCGAATATGCAGCCCCCTTTTGGAATCCGCACTTGAAAAAGCACATAGCTAAGCTTGAAAAAGTTCAAAGACATACCACGAAACTGGTGCCAGAAATACGCAATCTCAGTTATGATGAGAGTCTGAGGGAATTAGACTTACCATCACTCGAAGCTAGAAGAGTGAGGGGGGATATGGTGACAGTCTTTAAATTCCTTCATGGTTATGATAGAGTGGATAGGGATCGATATTTTGATATGGCTGGCTCTAGAACTAGAGGTCATAGTTTGAAGCTTGGTAAGAAAACTTCTTTGGAGGATGTAAGGAAATACTTTTTCAGTGTAAGAGTAGTTGATAATTGGAATTAGCTAAGCGAGGAGGTAGTTAATGCTATCTCAATCCATAGTTTTAAGGACAGGTATGATAAGTATGACTAAGTCTAAAATGGAACCGATGAGGAGACGGGAAGATACGAGCATTGGGCTCTTTCCCGTAAACACAATTAGCTAATCACAATTAGGTAATCACACACACACACACACACACATATATATATATATATATATATATATATATATATATATATATATATATATATATATATATATATATATTATATATATATATATATATATATATATATATATATATATATATATATATATATATATATATATATATATATATAAATCTGTGTGCATATGCACGCTCTCACACACACTCAGTAAAGATAATTTTCATGCCATACTCTCAGATCCCTATCCACTCTATCATAACCATGAAGGAATTTAAAGACTGTCACCATATCCCCCCCTCACTCTTCTAGCTTCGAGTGATGGTAAGTCTAATTCCCTCAGCCTCTCATCATAACTGAGATTGCGTATTTCTGGCACCAGTTTCGTGGCATGCCTTTGAACTTTTTCAAGCTTAGCTATGTGCTTTTTCAAGTGCGGATTCCAAAAGGGGGCTGCATATTCGAGTTTTGGCCTCACATACGTTACATAACTATTTCTGAACATTTCCTTGTCCATGTGCCTGAAGGCTACCCTTACATTTGATAAGAAAGCATATGCTGCCCTTACTATGCCATTTATATGTATTTCTGGAGACAAATCTGCCAGTATGTTTACTCCTAGATCTCTCTCATTTTCTGTCTCTTGAAGTTGTACTCCAGCCACCGAGTAGTCAAGCATGGGCCTTCTTGCACTTGTACCCATTCTCATTACCTTACATTTTGAAGTATTGAATTTCATTAGCCACTTTTCTGACCACTCATGCAGATTATTTAGATCCTCCTGAAGTTCTCTACCATTGTTCTCGTTTTTTACTTTCTTCACAATCTTTGCATCATCTGCAAACATATTCATGAATGAATTTACAGACTCTGGTAGGTCATTTACATATACAAGGAACAAAAGTGGCCCTAAAACTGAACCCTGTGGAACTCCACTACTAACTCTTCTCCATTCAGACACTGAGTGTCTTACTCTAACCCTCAGTTCCCTTCCTTCTACGTAAGTTTTTATCCATTCCAAAACATTTCCACCTATTCTAGCCATTGATTGCAGCTTCCTAATAAGTCTCCCATGTGGAACAGTGTCAAACGCTTTCTGGAAGTCTAGGAATATGCAATCTGCCCAGCCCTCTCTTTCCTGTAAGATTCGGCTTACCTCATCATAAAATTCTAATAAGTTTGTTACTGTTGATCTAACTTCTCTGAAGCCATGTTGCCTCACTGACATAAAGTTGAAGGATTCCAAGTGAAGAGAGATATGTTTCCTTAGTAGTTTCTCCATAACTTTGCAAACTATGCTGGTCAAGGAAACTGGTCTATAGTTCAGAGCCGTATCCCTCCTTCCCTTTTTGAAGATAGGTTTCACGTTTGCTTGTTTCCAGCATCTTGGAATCTCCCATGACTCCATTGACTTTTTAAATATGATACTTAGGGCCACTGCTATTGAGTTTGCGCATTTTTTTTTTTTAATGTGGTACTTAGTGCCACTGATATTGAGTTTGCGCATTTTGTAGGTGTGTGTGATTACCTAATTGTGATTACCTAATTGTGTTTACGGGAAAGAGCCCAAAGCTCGTATCTTCCCGTCTCCTCATCGGTTCCATTTTAGACTTAGTGATACTTATCATACCTGTCCTTAAAACTATGGATTGAGATAGCATTAACTACCTCCTCGCTTTGCCAATTCCAATTATCAACTACTCTTACACTGAAAAAGTATTTCCTTACATCCTGCAAAGAAGTTTTCTTACCAAGCTTCAAACTATGACCTCTAGTTCTAGAGCCAGCCATATCAAAATATCGATCCCTATCCACTCTATCATAACCATGAAGGAATTTAAAGACTGTCACCATATCCCCCCTCACTCTTCTAGCTTCGAGTGATGGTAAGTCTAATTCCCTCAGCCTCTCATCATAACTGAGATTGCGTATTTCTGGCACCAGTTTTGTGGCATGTCTTTGAACTTTTTCAAGCTTAGCTATGTGCTTTTTCAAGTGCGGATTCCAAAAGGGGGCTGCATATTCGAGTTTTGGCCTCACATAGGTTACATAAATATTTCTGAACATTTCCTTGTCCATGTGCCTGAAGGCTACCCTTACATTTGATAAGAATGCATATGCTGCCCTTACTATGCCATTTATATGTATTTCTGGAGACAAATCTGCCAGTATGTTTACTCCTAGATCTCTCTCATTTTCTGTCTCTTGAAGTTGTACTCCAGCCACCGAGTAGTCAAGCTTGGGCCTTCTTGCACTTGTACCCATTCTCATTACCTTACATTTTGAAGTATTGAATTTCATTAGCCACTTTTCTGACCACTCATGCAGATTATTTAGATCCTCCTGAAGTTCTCTACCATTGTTCTCGTTTTTTACTTTCTTCACAATCTTTGCATCATCTGCAAACATATTCATGAATGAATTTACAGACTCTGGTAGGTCATTTACATATACAAGGAACAAAAGTGGCCCTAAAACTGAACCTTGTGGAACTCCACTACTAACTCTTCTCCATTCGGACACTGAGTGTTTTACTCTAACCCTCTGTTCCCTTCCTTCTAAGTAAGTTTTTATCCATTCCAAAACATTTCCACCTATTCTAGCCATTGATTGCAGCTTCCTAATAAGTCTCCCATGTGGAACAGTGTCAAACGCTTTCTGGAAGTCTAGGAATATGCAATCTGCCCAGCCCTCTCTTTCCTGTAAGATTCGGCTTACCTCATCATAAAATTCTAATAAGTTTGTTTCTGTTGATCTACCTTTTCTGAAGCCATGTTGCCTCACTGACAAAAAGTTGAAGGATTCCAAGTGAAGAGAGATATGTTTCCTTAGTAGTTTCTCCATAACTTTGCAAACTATGCTGGTCAAGGAAACTGGTCTATAGTTCAGAGCCGTATCCCTCCTTCCCTTTTTGAAGATAGGTATCACATTTGCTTGTTTCCAGCATCTTGGAATCTCCCCCGACTCCAGTGACTCTTTAAATATGATACTTAGTACCACTGATATTGTGTTTGCGCATTTTTCAAGCACATGAGGGGATATGTCATCAGGACCTGTAGCTTTATGAACATCTAAATCCATCAGCGCTTTGCGTACCTCTGTAGCTGTAAGGTTGATGTTCTCTAATACCGGCCCTTGAGCTTCTATCACTGCAATCTGAGGGGGTGGGGTATTTTCTACTGTAAATACTGACTGAAACTCCTTGTTCAATTCTTTGCAGATCTCTTCATCCGTCTCAGTGATGCTTCCATCCACTCTCTTTAGCCTTAAAGCCTGTTCTTTTACCTTCAGTTTTCCTCTGATAAAGCTGTGGAAAAGCTTGGGAAATTCTTTAGCCTTCCTGGTGATGTACCTCTCATAGTCTCTCTCTGCCTCTCTCCTTTTACTTAGGTAATCATTTCTTGCTCTTTTGTAGGTTTGCCAGGCATTTATGTTTTTTCTCCTCCTATACCTTTTCCAGCATTTGTCTCTCCACTCCTTAGCTCTTTTACACCCATTATCGAACCATTTCTCTCTGGCAGGAATTACACCTACTTTGGTGACAGGTATGCAGCAATCTACTATCTTCCCATATTTCTCACAAAAGATGTCATACATTTCTTGTACAGATTTGTTGTAAAATAAGGTTCTCCAGTCAATAACTGCAAAAAACTCATTCTTTTTGATGTAATCTCCTTTTGGATAGTTCCTCCTCATGTCCTCAGTGCCTCTACTCTCAGGAAGAATATCTTCAATGATATACTCCATCAACAACACACAGTGGTCACTCTTTCCAATTGGTGGTTCATACTCAATTTTTTCAATATCCAACACATTATCTGTGAACACTAGATCAAGTAGTGATGGCTCATCCCCACCCCTGGCCCTTGTTGGTTCCATTACATGTTGGTGTAGGAAATTCCCTTGTAGGCAATCTAGGAATCTTGCCCCGAATGAGTCCTCACCACTGTGTGGGTCAAGATTTATCCAATCTATCTCTTTATGATTAAAGTCTCCCATAATCAAAATCCTACATTTTTTTTCCCGTGCCATGTTAACAACTGAGTTTATGACTTCAATAGTACCTATATGACTTTCCTCATAAACTTCAAGATTATTTGGGTTCCTTGGTGGGTTGTAGACAACAGTTATTATAATGCTCTCTGACCCAGTATTTATGCGAGCAACAAGAAATTCCTTGAACTCACTTTCTATAGCCAAGTTTATTTCTTCAACTTGAATCCTTTCACTTATGAGCAGTGCTATCCCTCCACCAGTCCTCTCAGATCTTTCAACCCTTAGTATTCTGAAGCCCTTAGGAAAAACTGTGACACTGTTTATGTCCTCACTCAACTTAGTCTCTGTAATTGCTACTATATCTGCCTTACTGTTGTGAATCCTATCTTTTAATTCTACTGCCTTACCAGCTAATCCATCAGCATTTGTGTATAACAGTCTTAATGAGGCCCCATCCCCTGATCTTCTGTCATTATCTTCTTTATCTCCCCTTTGTCTGGAAGAACTCTGTAATGAAAATTGTTCTTCTCTTCTTCATTTCTTTCATCA
>JAXCGZ010002078.1:30000-67500 GCA_037179515.1 Halocaridina rubra | reverse complement strand
ACTGTAAAAAAAAATTTATTAGATAAACAGCACTGATAATAAGGCCCGATTCCTTAAACTAACAATATGGTATCCTAGGTTTACACTGTTTAAGAAATCGGGCCTAAATCTTTAAAATATCTTATTCTAAAGCTGTGCGCGTAATAATGATAGAACCAACATTAGGAAATTCGATACTCTTTCGCTAAGGTTACGGCCATTTTTAATGGCTTTTTCCTCTCCATTTCGTGAATAATGTGTGTTGTGGTTTCAGAAGTTGATCTGCCAATCCTACAAGGAAGAGCTGAATTATCGATACTGGGGAAACAGGACTGCGAAAATAATCCGATTTTTATATGTAGCAAAGGTAAGGTTGGTAGTTCATACATCCCATTTATGACATATGTACGTGTTCATAGTACCTTGGACGTATCATGGCTTTTGGGGAAGTACTGTAGAGTGTTTGGCCAAACAGACCCAGTTGAGAAAGGAGAAGGTCCCACGTTTTGGTAGCACTGGAAATAATCCATTTTTCTAAAATATGTGAGAAAATACGAATTAATATACACCATAATATTGCCCTAGGGTATAACCTTTACCCCTAAGCGGAATTTAAACCCGCCCCAAATATGAATTAAACCTATTATGATATTGATAAATCTTTCCTGTCACACACCCATTTAGGAGAAATATATCTCTTGAAATTTATTACACTGGGTTAGCTTAGTTTATCCACAACGAAGAAATGGAGTTCATATTTGAAAAAGTAAATTTCTATTGCTTTAGATATATTTTTTCCTTATTTGTACAGTATTTTCATTTCACTCGATGGAACTGCGAAAATACACACTTAACATAAGTTCAATTATTCTAAAAATTATAAGATATCAAAATAACATGGAATTTGCCATTTTTGTGTTGTTAGTGTATTTTGACTATTTAATTATCAAACTGTTCAGTCTTCATAGATACAATAGGTAATAATGAATATGCAGTATTCGTATTCCTTCAGTGCTTGTTAAGTTCACAAGTGTCAATATTTCTTGGCTATCATGGCCCTAAGTGCCTTAGACCTTATACTCTCTCATTACTAGTTTTGTAGCCACAAATAAATATTACTATGTATTTATTTTTCAAAGCATCCGAGTAACTTTATCATAATCCAGTATTAGCTATTTAAAAATGACCTTATGAAAAAAGTCTTTAGTTCCTCAAACAAATTTTCATATAGGAATATTCCATATTTTCTGATGCAATGTCATATACGTTTCCTAAACCTTTGGGAGCAATAATGTACACGTGACGTACATCACCATCAACTTTAAGCAAAAATATCTCTTCCTTCTCTGTTGACACTTGTTCTAAATTGGCTTTGTCACTCTTAATAAAATATTTTCTGTCTCAAATCCCTCCTTTAAGGAACTTAACCTATATAATTAGAAAATAATGACCGTCTGACATCTCTCCAAAAGCAGTTCTTTTGTTTTTTGCTGAATGTTAAAATATTTTCGCGTCAGGCTATAGGGCCAAATGGTCCTATATATACCCACCTTAAGGTGCCATCATACCCTTTAGTGCCCATGACACCTGCAACTCACAAAAGCCACATTGAATTGAGCACTGCCCTGTTTCCTACAGGATAGAGAGCACACTGATCTAGCTACTTCTCATCACCCTGTCAGTACTTGAATCGAACAGTCACGTGACCTTGTACAACTACCTTAGTTACCTAAGATCTTCTTAAAAAAAAAAACTGCTATGCAATTGTCATTTTCAGTGGATCAAGTGGTGTTTTGTACTTTAGAGGTCAGGTGCTTCTAATGCCACATCCCACCAAGCACGATTATAGATCCTCAGTAGAAGTGGATATTCCAAGGTGATGTAATGCTCATCCTACAGCAAATATTGACATTTCTTCCAGTATTCAAGTTTCTCCCGTTCCAACGTCAATTGCCACCATCTCACCAAGGCACCATTACTAAGCACGATTATAGATCATCAGTATAACTGAATATTGTATGATAATTTGAAGCATGCTGCATAGCGCATATCGATATGCAGTATTCATATACGATATCTTTAATGTTTGCGTTTCACAAGAACACTTCCGATCTCACCGTAGTTTCTCAATGATATAATGGTATTTTACAGCACGGTGCCAGCTTCACATTAAGTAAGTGAACATAAGTGAACTTTCTAAATGTAAGCCGGGAGCACAACAACGAAAGCTTATATATATTATTGTTTAAAGCTGAGAAATGCTAAGTAGAGCGTGATATGAAAGAAGATGGTGTTTTTTTTTATTACAAGACTTTCAATATACAGGGTGTCCACAAAGTCTGGTTACATAGGAAATTTCACTATGCAGACCTATTCAATCGAGTTCACCTGAATTTTATAAAGCGCATCAAATTATGCATTGAAAATGATGGAAATCATATTGAAAATATTATTTATTAACATTAGATTTAATTAATACATTAGATTTAATTAAAATTGTTTTGTTTTAAAAGTATGTGTTAATCTTCGTCTGGGTACACAGGAGATTAACACATACTTTTAAAACAAAACAATTTTATTTAAATCTAATGTTAATAAATAATATTTTCAATATGATATCCATAATTTTCAATGCATAATTTGATGCGCTTTACAAAATTCAGGTGAACTCGATTGAATAGGTCTACATAGTGAAATTTCCTATGTACCCAGACTTTGTGGACATCCTGTATATCATATTTATTGCTGAGATATTGGGTTATTGTTTTCCTGTATCTTAATACAGTCTGTATGGCGTGTTAATATCGTCGGTATTGTTGCTTAGCTCATACAATATTTTTTTTAGAGTTCATAAACAATTCTATCAGTAGCTTCAAATATACAGTTAGAGAGTTTGTAAATAATTCTCCTTTGGTAGGAATGGAAATAAAGTACAGACTATAAGTGTGCATATATGGTACTGACTGTACCTGGTTGACAACATAGCTGAGAGAGAGAGAGAGAGAGAGAGAGAGAGAGAGAGAGAGAGAGAGAGAGAGAGAGAGAGAGAGAGAGAGAGAGAGAATCCTTTTAGTAACCAAAAAATTATGAACTGTATATAACAGTTATTACAGATTTTATATTTATACATTATTTCTCTTCATTGTCACAGAAGTAAGGAATCCTTTCAACATTTCCACTATCAATCTTTAAAACTGAGCATAGAATATCAAGTATTGAGTCTGTATATACACTCATCTATTGCTCTATGTTGTCATTATATCAGAATTTTAAATATACTTCTATATCTTATTGATGTAAAATTAATATACAAAATACGAACAAGTTCAATCGGAAGGTTTCCGGAATTTTAAGTTCAAAAACATACCTCAAACAAACAAATAAACAGTTATTTCCATTTTACACTTATGAGCAGACATGTAATTAAGCAAAGTGAAATAAAAACGAAGATTACCGTGAGTTAACAATATAAAATTATAATAACAATTTAATGTCAATAATAAAGTAGTAATAATAATACTCGATACAGGATCGTTATTATCAGCAATTAATATACCGTATATTTAAAATTTCACAAAAAATTGCACAATTTTCATTTGTTTCGTTAAAATTGTCCAGTTTTCATTAACATTTCGTTATAATCTCTTTTATATTAAAATGGTACAGTTTTCGTTAAAACTTCTTTATATTTGCAATATTCGTTATAATAACAGTTTTCGTTGAAACTTGTTAATATTAAACAGTGTTCGTTAAAATATCGATAAAATTGCACAGTTTATGATAAAACAAATTTTGAAATTGCAGTTTTCATAAAATTTCGTTATATATATATATATATATATATATATATATATATATATATATATATATATATATATATATATATATATATATATACAGTTTTCATTAGGATTTTGCAAGTGTAGGCTAATTTTCGTTAAAATTTCAATAAAACTGAATATTCTTCATTTATTTTCGTTATTAAAAATTTTCTTGTGAAAATCTCCATAATAATATGGTATACGAAAAAATAAAGCAACGGACACAAGATTCAACTCGTCCTGGACACTGGTCCAAAAAATAATTGTAACAGAGCACTAAATAAGGGAGTCCACTATGAGCATGAAAACCGACCTTAGTAACCAAATGAACCAGCACAAACAGGAAAGTAATGAACAAGAATCAAATCAACTTCCAACTTCATTCTCTGTCTCTGCTTCTTTTCCCGCCCACACCACTCATGGTCACTACTCTTATCAAAACCTTACATATTATAATGCCCGAAAATCGGTGATACAAAACCAGACAAAAACATTAAAGAAACCAAAAACACAGGCAATAACTAATATCTTTCTCTATGCCTACAATACACCCAATATTCCTGGATATTCGTTACACATCTCCTATTATCCCTTTCCATCTGACAAGTCACAACATTTTCCATCTGTGTTTCTCTTTATTTGGCATTATTTATGCCCAAACCCGATAAGGGCAGTTATATTTTTTATTTTTTTTGGTCCGTCCTGTTGTCATTCATAAATAAAAAATCTAAAAATAACTATGCTAATTTACACTACACCCCCCTTGATCTCTAAAGCCGTCTAATCTTCATCACTAAAATCTCCCACGACATAATCTCTCATCCACCATGGTGCTCGTCCTTCTCGCTGTGATTAGCATTACGGTACTTCATCATCTTCTATCTCACTTTCGTCACTATCCACCACCTGCCGAAAATCCAAGATGTGTCACGGCACTCCATTGACATGAATATTATTCTGGAAATGCACGTGTGTCACAATCCCTCTTTTCCATGGAGATATGCACTTTCCATCATGAGGATTCACCCAAAGCTTATCCACCATTTGTATAGACATAACTCCTTCATTCCCTTTCCCAACAATCATTGGCACTATGCTCGGATGTCGCCTCTCGTACTGATATACTGCTCTTTGAGGCACTGTTTCCTCATCTTATCCGGACCTAGGTGACATGTTTTACCAAAATACTGCTTCTACAGATGCTACAAGACCCCTTTTTGTCATTGTCTTATTGGTCTGATGGTGGTTCTCCACAATCCCATATCTACTAGGTTGATATGCTTCTCTGAAGAAAGAACTTATAGTTCATCTATTCATCATATCCTTCACAGTCTATGACCATCAAGAAGTGTTGTTTTTCATTATTATCTTATCAACTGGACCCCTCTATTGAAAGACCTCGTTCAACATAGTCGCAATCTCCTCCTCAGTCTCTGTCTTCAACTCTCTCTAGATTGCAAATCTACCAGGACCACAATTAGCCAAAGATAAATATTTCCCTTGGAGATAAAGAGTCACAGCAATTGCCAATCTTTTCCAATCATTTTGCACTCTAATTTCTCCCATCTTATGTGAACTTGGTGCAAGATCTGTTGATGACACCGAGTGAGACTCCTTACCCCTTGCCGGAATCCATCCCTTATCAAAGAAGGGTCGATATTTCTAGCCACAGAAAGCATACTATCAACCCCCATATGGTGCATTCGATGCAACTACCTAAAACCTGGAGATCCCATACAAAATGTTTCAGCCTTCTCCTCCTTATTCTTCTTGGGTATCCCAAGCCAAGTCTTCTTCACTTTGATTAGGACATCTGCCTTCTTCTGTCCTGATACCACAAAGACTAAACTCAATGACAACCCAAATTCATCGACCAGTTTCCTCAATATTCCAAGGTGGCACTTTACAATGATCTCCACAGCCCCCTTTATGCAAACTCTATTCTCAGCAGTCAAAACAGAGTTGACCCAGCCCAACATTGAAGTTGAATCACTTCTAATCTCAACCTCTTGCAAGGCCCACTTTAAAGCTAAATTGACTCCTTTCAACACAGCATCCAGCTCTAACACATTAATGTGATTGTAGTCATCTTACTACCTCAGCAATGCTCTGTCCTCAACTATGAAGCCATCCATTTCTAACATCACACCCATTCCTATACTACTTGCATCATACCATACAACCCCCTCTATGATTTTAGAGCATACCTCCTCCCTCTTACCAGATCTTCACATATTACTCTTTCCACAAAATCCCGAATTTTTATCACTCTCTCCCTTTCGACTTCATCTTCCCACCCTATAACTTCTGTTCTTCTCTTTTTATGTAACTGCAAACCACCCGAAGCCATCCTGCAATAGAATGGTGGCCCACTAACTTTCCACACACAGAGAAAAGCTCTCTCCTACTCATTTTCTCCTTCTCTCCTGGGATCTCTTTAACTCTTCTGAAAATAAGCTTACCATTTCCATCTCTCTCCAATTTCATTCCAAACAGGTCTCTTGCTCCATTGGTTCTGGTTGCTTATTAACCTGGCCAAATGCTCTTCTACTTCAGATAATGTTACCTCAGTTTCATCCACCACTATATCGTCAATTTATGAATTTGTGGCCTCCTCTATCATTTTATCTTTCCTCAAGACGGTTTTGGGGATCATTGCCATAATTCAGGGTTCAGAACACATCCCAATATCTAACCTTGCTAAGCAATAGGCTCTCCCTCCATATTGTAATAGCAGGTACTTCCATAACTTCTCTGGTACATGAATTTGAAGATAGGCTGACTTTAAACACACAGTAATTGAGGCCCCACTCATCTGCCAACATGCCTTTAGTGTTTTATCACATAAGTTAGTGAAAACATCACCACAATGACACCTCACTTATGCATTATGTTCATGAAAATCTAACACAGGTCAAACCTTATCTTTTGCCTGCTTAACTCTCAGTAACAGCAACACTACACTCTCCATCTCCTCCTCCCAAGGCTTTAAGATACCCTAATCAATCTGCCGATTCACTTCTTTGTTGAAATCTTCTTTCATTTCCTCTTACACAGTATGCTCATAACAATCAATATGATTTTTCATCACTGGCAACTCCCCTTCAAAGATCACTCTACCTCCCATTTCTTACCTTCAGATACCACAACAAAACTCTTGCCTCAATTTTAAATGGTGCTGACCATTTGTCAATACATTTCCTTACCACCTCCTTATGTGACTCGACTTTCTCTTTGACTGGGCGAAGTGAAAACAGGGATGCTTCACCCTGTAGTCCTGCTTACCAAGGCTGTCCTCTTCCACCCACGCAAACTTTGTTTCAACAGACTCAACTGCCTTACTAATGACCCTATGTTTTCACACTACCACTGTGCACTGAGCCTCCTCCCTCTCAACATTTGAGAAGACTTCATCTTTCTCAATCTTCACTCTTCCTTTCATAAATGTAATTTCACCAAACTGACTAATCACACCCATCCCCAGTACTGTCTCAATCCTATTAATAACTTTATTAAGAATAAGAGCCCGAACTCGTAATCGGATGGCTTGTACTATCAACCCCACTTCTAGGATACCCTCACGCCTAATAATTCTTCCATCAACAGTCACCAAAATCCATTCCTCTTCCTATAGCATTTTTCAGCATATTGGCCTGCCATCACAGTGGTCGAACAGTCAGAGTCCACTAATGTTCTTACTTCTCTTCCACCCACAAACTTCCACCACTGGAAGTGCCTTTACTGAACCGAAGAGATAGCCTCCGGTAAAATAACCCCCTTTGGTCGTTTTCCTGACTGCAGTGATTAGCTATATGCGCAAGTTTTTCACATCCATAACAGATGATGTCTGATTTTGGCTCCCTACACTCCATTTCCATGTGTGGATCTCCACACATGAAACATCGGCCCCTGAACTCACGTGTCTCTTCCTTTCTCCCACTCAACACATTACGCTGGTGTCATGGGGTCTGCCAGTTTCCCACTGCAATTAATCCATTATTATCTGCCTCGACCACTTCCTTTCCTCTTCCTGTTGAAGACTCTAGCTCTAGCTAATAAATCGTCCATATCCACTGACTCAATATCCTTCATCTGTTGTAATTCCATTGATATTCGGTCCTGGAATCCAATCACAAACCCTAACTTTACAGCTCTCTCCAAGCCTTCCCCAGTTCATCCAGCTAACTTAACTGACCTTCTTTCATTGGCAAATACACTTACTTATTCCCTTAACCACCACACCCTATAAATCCTTCCAAAAGCATCAAGCATACCCTTTGCAAAAGCTTCTCTCAGTCTACTCTTGATTTTATCAAAATGGTCCCTTTCATTCATCTCCAGATACAGTGCTAATACATCCCCTTCCAAAAACAAAAGTATAAAGCTACCCAAATCTTTAATATCCATCAGTTTTGCCACTAAGTCTATCTTCTTTAATCACACAACAACATTTCCCTTCCCACCATATGGTGTCAGCATCTCTGTATTAAATTTACCCTTTGCTGTCATGACATTCAACGGCCCAGATAGCTTTTGGTATAAAAAAAAAAGAAGACAAAATTCACTACTCACCCTGGAAGAAGTAAAAAGGAGTCGAAGAGAGAGAGAGAGAGAGAGAGAGAGAGAGAGAGAGAGAGAGAGAGAGAGAGAGAGAGAGAGAGAGAGAGAGAGAGAGAGAGAGAGAGAGAGAGAAAAGTTAAGAGATGGATAGTTAGACAGTTAGTTAGACACTCTCTATAGCTATCATTTTTTCTGCCAACTCTTTCATAAGCGATTCCAGCGCACCTGTCCCTCATACTTTACCCCCTCTCTAATCCTATCCCCTCCCTTATTCTTTCTTAATGCAAAATTCGTATTTTTCTAAGTTATTTGCAAATTATGTAATATCCGAGTACCGATATTTTCATGCTGATCACCCTCACCATGAAACGGAGTAACAAACATAGTGTGAAACTCGATGTCTTTTACTCAAAATCCTAGCAAAAAAAAAATACTTCTAGAAACTTACAAAACATGCTTGTGAATGTACCAGTAACTATTATTCTTAGTAGTAAATGGAGTCATACTAACAAATATATAATTTAATCATAAAAAATAAGAGAATAATGACAGAACCTTAGATAGATAGATAGATAGATAGATAGATAGATAGATAGATAGATAGATAAATAGATAGACAGACAGACAGACAGATAGATAGATAGATAGATAGATAGATAGATAGATAGATAGAGAGAGATAGAGAGAGATGAGAGAGAGAGAGAGAGAGAGAGAGAGAGAGAGAGAGAGAGAGAGAGAGAGAGAGAGAGAGAGAGAGAGCATCAAGTGAGTGAACTGTTGCGTGAGTAAGTAATTGGGTTAGTGAGAGAATTCGTCACAGAGCACTAAGTAATGGAGTCCACTATGAACAATGACCCCCCCCCCCGAGTAAATTAAACCAGCACAAACCAGGAAAGAAAGGAAAAGAATCAACACAACTGCCTCTCTTCCCGCTAACACTTTGATGCAAGACCCTGTAAGCACTATTCCCCCGTTCAAATGACCATGCTGCCTCCACACCACTGATGGTCACTACTAATCAAAACCTCACAGATTATAATGCCCGAAACACGGCAATACAAAACCAAACAAAGCTATTAAATAACCCAAAAACACAGGCAATAACTAATATTTAACAATAAATACCCTACTTTACATAGCATATAACAGATTTTTTTTTTACCTTTTAGATAAGAAGGGGAACGGAACAAATAGTTTTCCTTGTTTTTACAGACAAGAAGTAACAGGCCAAGCCACTATAGCCACAACCATCCAATGACAGTCTAACACTACCCAGGTAAGGTAATGCAAGAGTTATATAAATATAATCAACCGTTGAAAACTGGATGTTAGCGTTTGTAGCTATTTCATTGTTCTCACTGCAGTTATAAACGTTTTCTTTGATGCTACATTCTATTACGTTTTCTTTGTTTTTATTTTCCCTAACCCATTGGAAATGCAAGGAAACCGTACTTTTGATTCGAAACTCTATCTAAATACAAGAGCTATAGTAATAACAACAACAACAACAACAACAACAACAACAACAAAACAAAAACAATAATAATAATAATAATAATAATAATAATAATAATAATAATAATAATAATAATAATAATAATAGTAATAATAATAATAATAGTAATAAAAATAATAATACTAATAATAATAATAATAATAATAATAATAATAATAACTAATAATAATAATAATAATAATAATAATAATAATAATAATAATAATAATAATAATAATAATAATAATAATAATAATAATAATAATAAAGGATGAAGCTGATGTAATTCTCTCTCATGTACATAATTTGAAGGGTAGAGAGGGGGAAGGGCTTTTAGTCTTTTCTTTTCTTTCCAAATTTCTCTTTTCAATAGATGGTGCTGTGTTTATATGTATGCATATTGTGATTACCTAGTTGTGCTTACGGGAAAGAGCACAAAGCTCGTATCTTCCCGTCTCCTCATCGGTTCCATTTTATACTTAGTGATACTTATCATACCTGTCCTTAAAACTATAGATTGAGATAGCATTAACTACCTCCTCGCTTAGCCAATTCCAATTATCACCTACTCTTACAATGAAAAAGTATTTCCTTACATCCTGCAAAGAAGTTTTTATAGGAAGCTTCAAACTATGACCTCTAGTTTTAGAGCCAACCATATCAAACTATTAATCCCTATCCACTCTATAATAACCATGAAGGAATTTAAAGACTGTCACCATATCCCCCCTCAATCTTCTAGCTTCGGGTGATGGCCAGTCTAATTCCCTCAGCCTCTCATCATAACTGAGATTGCGTATTTCTGGCACCAGTTTCGTGGCATGTCTTTGAACGTTTTCAAGCTTTACTACGTGCTTTTTCAAGTGCGGATTCCTAAAGGGGGCTGTATATTCAAGTTTTGTCCTCACATAGGTTACATAAATATTTCTGAACATTTCCTTGTCCATGTGCCTGAAGGCTATCCTTACATTTGATAAGAAGGCATATGCTGTCCTTACTATGCCATTTATATGTATTTCTGGAGACAAATCTGCCAGTATGTTTACTCCTAGATCTCTCTCATTTTCTGTCCCTTGAAGTTGTACTCCAGCCACCGAGTAGTCAAGCTTGGGCCTTCTTGCACATGTACCCATTCTCATTACCTTACATTTTGAAGTATTGAATTTCATTAGCCACTTTTCTGACCACTCATGTAGACTATTTAGGTTTTCATGAAGTTCTCTACCATTGTTCTCCTTTCCTACTTTCTTCACAATCTTTGCATCATCTGCAAACATATTCATGAATTAATTTACAGACTCTGGTAGGTCATTTACATATACAAGGAACAAAAGTAGCCCTGAAACTGAACCCTGTGGAACTCCACTACTAACCCTTCTCCATTCAGACACTGAGTGTCTTTCTCTAACTCTCTGTTCCCTTCCTTCTAAGTAAGTTTTTATCCATTCCAAGACATTTCCACCTATTCTAGCCATTGCTTGCAGCTTCCTAATAAGTCTCCCATTTGGAACAGTGTCAAACGCTTTCTGGAAGTCTAGGAATATTCAATCTGCCCAGCCCTCTCTTTCCTGTAATATTCGGCTTACCTCATCATAAAATTCTAATAAGAGTGTTACTGTTGATCTACCTTCTCTGAAGCCATGTTGGCTCACTGACAAAAAGTTGAAGGATTCCAAGTGAAGAGAGTTATGTTTCCTTAGTAGTTTCTCCATAACTTTGCAAACTATGCTGGTCAAGGAAACTGGTCTATAGTTCAGAGCCGTATCCCTCCTTCCCTTTTTGAAGATAGGTATCACGTTTGCTTGTTTCCAGCATCTTGGAATCTCCCCTGACTCCAGTGACTTTTTAGATATGATCCTTCGTGCCGCTGATATTGAGAATGTGCATTTTTTAAGTACGTGAGGGGATATATCATCAGGACCTGTAGCTTTATGAACATCTAACTCCATCAGCGCTTTGCATGCCTCTGCGGCTGTAAGGTTGATGTTCTCTAATACTGGCCCTTGAGCTTCTATCTCAGCAATCTGAGGGGGTGGGGTATTTTCTACTGTAAATACTGACTGAAACTCGTTGTTCAATTCTTTGCAGGTCTCTTCATCCATCTCAGTGATGCTTCCATCCGCTCTCTTAAGCCTTAAAATCTGTTCTTTTACCTTCAGTTTTCCTCTGATAAAGCTGTGGAAAAGCTTGGGATTTTCTTTAGCCTTCCTGGTGATGTCCCTCTCATAGTCTCTCTCTACCTCTCTTTTACTTAGGTAATCATTTCTTGCCCTTTTGTAGGTTTGCCAGTCATTTATGTTTTTTCTCTTCCTATACCTTTTCCAGCATTTGTCTCTCCACGCCTTAGCTCTTTTACACTCATTATAGAACCATTTCTTTCTGGCATGAATTACACCTACTTTGGTGACAGGTATGCAGCAATCTACTATCTTCCCATATTTCTCTTAAAAGATGTCATACATTTCTTGTACAGATTTTTTGTAAAATAAAGTTCTCCAGTCAATAACTGCAAAAAGCTCATTAATTTTGATGTAATCTCATGTGTGTGTGTGATTACCTACAATTAGGTAATCACACACACACATGAGATTACACCAAAATGAATGAGCTTTTTGCAGTTATTGACTGGAGAACTTTATTTTACAAAAAATCTGTACAAGAAAGGTATGACATCTTTTAAGAGAAATATGGGAAGATAGTAGATTGCTGCATACCTGTCACCAAAGTAGGTGTAATTCATGCCAGAGAGAAATGGTTCTATAATGAGTGTAAAAGAGCTAAGGCGTGGAGAGACAAATGCTGGAAAAGGTATAGGAAGAGAAAAATCACAAATGACTGGCAAACCTACAAAAGAGCAAGAAATGATTACCTAAGTAAAAGAGAGGTAGAGAGAGACTATGAGAGGGACATCACCAGGAAGGCTAATGAAAATCCCAAGCTTTTCCACTGCTTTATCAGAGTGTTTGATTACCTAATTGTGATTACCTAATTGTGTTTACAGGAAAGAGCCCAAAGCTCGTATCTTCCCGTCTCCTGATCGGTGTGTGTGTGTGTGTGTGATTACCTAATTGTGCTTACGAGACAGAGCCCAAACCTCGCATCTTCCCGTCTCCTGGTCGGTTCCATTTTGTGTGTATGTGTGTGATTACCTAATTTTGTTTACGGGAAAGAGCCCAAAGCTCGTATCTTCCCGTGTCCTCATCGGTTCCATTTTATACTTAGTGATACTTATCATACCTGTCCTTAAAACTATGGATTGAGATAGCATTAACTACCTCCTCGCTTAGCCAATTCCAATTATCAGCTACTCTTACACTGAAAAAGTATTCCTTACATCCTGCAAAGAAGTTTTCTTACGAAGCTTCAAACTATGACTTCTAGTTCTAGATCCAGCCATATCAAAATATCGATCCCTATTCACTCTATCATAACCATGAAGGAATTTAAAGACTGTCACCATATCCCCCCTCAATATTCTAGCTTCGAGTGATGGTAAGTCTAATTCCCTCAGCCTTTCATCATAACTGAGATTACGCATATCTGGCACCAGTTTCGTGGCATGTCTTTGAACTTTTTCAAGCTTAGCTATGTGCTTTTTCAAGTGTGGATTCCCAAAGGGGGCTGCATATTCGGGTTTTGGCCTCACATAGGTTACATAAATATTTCTGAACATTTCCTTGGCCATGTGCCCGAAGGCTACCCTTACATTTGATAAGAATGCATATGCTGCCCTGACTATGCCATTTATATGTATTTCTGGAGACAAATCTATCAGTATGTTTACTCCTAGATCTCTCTCATTTTCTGTCTCTTGAAGTTGTACTCCAGACACCGAGTAGTCAAACTTGGGCCTTCTTGCACTTGTGATTACCTAATTGTGTTTACGGGAAAGAGCCCAAAGCTCGTATCTTCCCGTCTCCTCATCGGTTCCATTTTATACTTAGTGATACTTATCATACCTGTCCTTAAAACTATGGATTGAGATAGCATTAACTACCTCCTCGCTTAGCCAATTCCAATTATCAACTACTCTTACACTGAAAAAGTATTTCCTTACATCCTGCAAAGAACTTTTCTTACGAAGCTTCAAACTATGACCTCTAGTTCTAGAGCCAGCCATACCAAAATATCGATCCCTATCCACTCTATCATAACCATGAAGGAATTTAAAGACTGTCACCATATCCCCCCTCACTCTTCTAGCTTCGAGTGATGGTAAGTCTAATTCCCTCAGCCTCTCATCATAACTGAGATTGCGTATTTCTGGCACCGGTTTCGTGGCATGTCTTTGAACTTTTTCAAGCTTAGCTATGTGCTTTTTCAAGTGCAGATTCCAAAAGGGGGCTGCATATTCGAGTTTTGGCCTCGCATAGGTTACATAAATATTTCTGAACATTTCCTTGTCCATGTGCCTGAAGGCTACCCTTACATTTGATAAGAATGCATATGCTGCCCTTACCATGCCATTTATATGTATTTCTGGAGACAAATCTGCCAGTATGTTTACTCCTAGATCTCTCTCATTTTCTGTCTCTTGAAGTTGTACTCCAGCCACCGAGTAGTCAAGCTTGGGCCTTCTTGCACTTGTACCCATTCTCATTACCTTATATTTTGAAGTATTGAATTTCATTAGCCACTTTTCTGACCACTCATGCAGATTATTTAGATCCTCCTGAAGTTCTCTACCATTGTTCTCGTTTTTTACTTTCTTCACAATCTTTGCATCATCTGCAAACATATTCATGAATGAATTTACAGACTCTGGTAGGTCATTTACATATACAAGGAACAAAAGTGGCCCTAAAACTGAACCCTGTGGAACTCCACTACTAACTCTTTTCCATTCAGACAATGAGTGTCTTACTCTAACCCTCTGTTCCCTTCCTTCTAAGTAAGTTTTTATCCATTCCAAAACATTTCCACCTATTCTAGCCATTGATTGCAGCTTCCTAATAAGTCTCCCATGTGGAACAGTGTCAAACGCTTTCTGGAAGTCTAGGAATATGCTGCCCAGCCCTCTCTTTCCTGTAAGATTTGGCTTACTTCATCATAAAATTCTAATAAGTTTGTTACTGTTGATCTACCTTCTCTGAAGCCATGTTGCCTCACTGACAAAAAGTTGAAGGATTCCAAGTGAAGAGAGATATGTTTCCTTAGTAGTTTCTCCATAAGTTTGCAGACTATGCTGGTCAAGGAAACTGGTCTATAGTTCAGAGCCGTATCCCTCCTTCCCTTTTTGAAGATATTTGCTTGTTTCCAGCATCTTGGAATCTCCCCCGACTCCAGTGACTCCTTAAATATGATACTTAGTGCCACTGATATTGTGTTTGCGCATTTTTTAAGCACATGAGGGGATATGTCATCAGGACCTGTAGCTTTATGAACATCTAAATCCATCAGTGCTTTGCATACCTCTGTGGCTCTAAGGTTGATGTTCTCTAATACCGGCCCTTGAGCTTCTATCACTGCAATCTGAGGGGGCGGGGTATATTCTACTGTAAATACTGACTGAAACTCCTTGTTCAATTCTTTGCAGATCTCTTCATCCATCTCAGTGATGCTTCCATCTGCTCTCTTTAGCCTTAAAACCTGTTCTTTTACCTTCAGTTTTCCTCTGATAAAGCTGTGGAAAAGCTTGGGATTTGCTCTAGCCTTCCTGGTGATGTCCCTCTCATATTCTCTCTCTGCCTCTCTCCTTTTACTTAGGTAGTCATTTCTTGCTCTTTTGTAGGTTTGCCAGGCATTTATGTTTTTTCTCCTCCTATACCTTTTCCAGCATTTGTCTCTCCACTCCTTAGCTCTTTTACACCCATTATCGAGCCATTTCTCTCTGGCATGAATTACACCTACTTTGGTGACAGGTATGCAGCAATCTACTATCTTCCCATATTTCTCACAAAAGATGTCATACATTTCTTGTACAGATTTGTTGTAAAATAAGGGTCTCCAGTCAATAACTGCAAAAAGCTCATTCATTTTGATGTAATCTCCTTTCGGATAGTTCCTCCTCATGTCCTCAGTGCCTCTACTCTCAGGAAGAATATCTTCAATGATATACTCCACAGTGGTCACTCTTTCCAATTGGTGGTTCATACTCAATTTTTTCAATATCCAACACATTATCTGTGAACACTAGATCAAGTAGTGATGGCTCATCCCCACCCCTGGCCCTTGTTGGTTCCATTACATGTTGGTGTAGGAAATTCCCTTGTACGCAATCTAGGAATCTTGCCCCGAATGAGTCCTCACCACTGTGTGGGTCAAGATTTATCCAATCTATCTCTTTATGATTAAAATCTCCCTTAATCAAAATCCTACATTTTTTTCCCGTGCCATGTTAAAAACTGAGTTTATGACTTCAATAGTACCTATATGACTTTCCTCATAAACTTCAAGCCTATTTTGGTTCCTTGGTGGGTTGTATACAACAGTTATTATAATGCTCTCTGACCCAGTATTTATGCGAGCAACAAGAAATTCCTTGAACTCACTTTCTATAGCAAAGTTTATTTCTTCGACTTGAATCCTTTCACTTATGAGCAGTGCTATCCCTCCACCAGTCCTCTCAGATCTTTCAACCCTTAGTATTCTGAAGCCCTTAGGAAAAACTGTGACACTGTTTATGTCCTCACTCAATTTAGTCTCTGTAATTGCTACTATATCTGCCTTACTGTTGTGAATCCTATCTTTTAATTCTACTGCCTTACCAGCTAATCCATTAGCATTTGTGTATAACAATCTTAATGAGGCCTCATCCCCTGATCTTCTGTCATTATCTCTTTATCTCCCCTTTGTCTGGAAGAACTCTGTAATGAAAATTTTTCTTCTGTTCTTCATTTCTTTCCTCATTTAACCTTCTTGCCTCTTGCAACAAGTTTTTGATCTTTCCCATCTCTTCCTGTGTTCTGTATCGTCTAATGAACACTTCTTTGAATTCTTGAAGGTCTTTTAGACTTTTGTGTATGTATGTATGTGTGGGTGTATATGTGTATGCATACGCAGCTGATTACATGCACATTTGTTTTCCCTCGGGGCCTTGCACTGCTTTGTGTCTGAACTCTCAATGCTCGGACTGTTTGTTCAGCCTGTCCTTTTCCTTTGTTGTGTCACCCTCAGATGACAATGATGTATATGAGTATGCATGTATGCATCTTTATCGGTGGAAAGGACTACTAACTTCTTTTGCTGAAATGAATACTACAAACTCTCTCTCTCGCTCTCTCTCTCTCCTAGGTATGTATGACTATGAAGCCCCAATGGCATTTCTATTGCTTATCTAATTAGTTTTATATATATATATATATATATATATATATATATATATATATATATATATATATATATATATATGTTCCGGTTTTACGTCACGGACTCCCTTTTCTACCAAGGGCTAGGATGGTTGCCTTCTGGCGAAGGACTTATTTTGGCAGATGTAATCGTTACCCTGAGTGCATGCCCTTGCTAACCTCAGATCGTGATGAGGCGCGAACCTTCGACCTGACGCCTCAGAGTCGCGGACGCTACCGCTTGAGCCACGGTGACTACCATATATATATATATATATATATATATATATATATATATATATATATATATATATATATATATATATATATATATATATACATATATATATATATATATATATATATATATATATATATATATATATATATATATATATATATATATATATAGGTAAATGTGCATGCATGTATATGTATCTACGTATTATTCTAACCTGAAAATTTTTATTCTAGATCTGCTTCATATTGTCTGCAGTGGTTCTGAGGTAAATTGGAGATTTAAATTGAATGATAGCACTCAACAAGGGCTATTGAAGATTATTGTTACAAATATTACTTTTAATCAATAATCGCAGAGTGCTCCTCTGCCATTAATACATGTAAACCATGATATATTACTCTTAATTAATAATCGCAGAGAGCTCTTCTGCCAGCAATCAATTATTACGCAATTTTTACTCTTAATTACTTGCTATTATATTTAAAATGAATTGCAAATTCTATTAATATTTGATTTATACATGACCAAATATAGAATGTAATGCTTAACAACTGCAATGTCACTGGGAGTGCCCATATGCTCGTCCCCATGTATAGTTATCGGAATAAAAAAAAAAAAAACCCGAACCCCAACCTTTAGGGGAGCGATATGAATATTTTCTCTAGTTATATATATATATATATATATATATATATATATATATATATATATATATATATATATATATATATATATATATATATATATATATATATATATATATATATATATATATGATTATCAACATGAAGTAGAACATACGTGCCGATAATTGTAACAGTTTGCTTAATTTGTGTGCTAGATATAATATACGTTAATGTATCAAAAAATGAAATGGTAATACAGAAATAACTTACGCGCACACATTTAATATAGAGAAAATGGTGGATACGCGAATGGATTTGTATTTTTGTTACACTGTATAATCATCAGGATATAGTTTTTAAGTTTTTAAATCATATTTTTAATTCTGATTTTATCTTATTAGTACCTTTTTACTGAGATAATAATAATAATAAATAATAATAATAATAATAAGAAGAAGAAGAAGAAGAAGAAGAATACATATTATTATTATTATTTTTATTATTTTATGAAAATAATCTTCATGATTCTTTTATTATTGGATAACACAACGCTGGTATGGTGGGTTTTGGATAACGCGGTCGGGACTACTAACCTCTATCAGCTTCTGATAAACGGAGTGGCGCACACTTCGTCGACTATTGGTAGTATCGTTGGCTAGAAGTGTAAAGGTACCTGCGCTCGATTATGTGAGATTTGAAAGGACAAAAATCCTACCTAACCTTATATAACTTGTGAATACTGTACTTAGTTTTGAGTGTTTCCAGCGATGTTACTACCGGCCACGCTTCAATCGTGTGTCCAGTTATTTGATCTGTTTATTGATAGAATACACTCAGTTTTTTATAATCTCTAAAATCGTATAATATACTTTGAGTTCTAATTACATGTGTACAATGCATACACATGAAATGGCCGTCTTTCCACGATATAAGGAACAGTCGAGTGGAAGCAGGCACATATTCACCTGAAGTTAATTCGTCCCGAGTACCCGTTTTAGCTCTTTGAAGATAAAAGGTCACCAGAATGCCCATCAGACCCAACATCCACAAGGAGGTTAGGTTAGAGAGGTGACTTGGGTAAATTGCCTTCTGGTGAATGTGTGTGCTTAGAATCGGCCAATCCCCTCCCACTTATAAAGCTTTATTTAAGATCTTGATCATTTCCAAACTGCAGAAAAAAAGTTTTAGTTTATGAAACCACATCTTAAATTTTTCAGAGACCATAGTTTCCATTTTGATTCTTTCATGTTTATGGTTAGCTGTTCTGGAATTCCGTCATGAAATTATTATTATTTTAGTTAAATAAATGTGCACTTTTACACCCTCAGTTTTATTTCTGGTACTTCTAACATTTCTAATCACTTGGGTTATATTGTCATTAATTACAGGTCCAAAAAATTCTGTCCATTTGCCTCATCATTTACAACATTACCAGCTTCACAATTTACATTATTTACTTTCCATGGACCTTCCGTTTTAGTTGTTTTCTTTCAGCGAACTCTACGAGTATACCGTCTTAACAAACCGTCATCAAAGTCAACCATATAAGATCTATTATCAAGTTTTTCAACTACTGCACCATATACAGTAGTTCCATTTTCATTGAACAAGAATAGAGGGCTTTATGGTTACTGAATCACCTTCAGTTAATTCTTCCAAGTCTTTGGCACCCATAACATGATACCAATTAATTCGACTATTTTTCAGATTTATTATTTATATTTTTCTTTTACATATTTACTATCAAATTATTGGGGTTCTAACAGATATTAGACAATTGGCAGTAGTGTTCTCGTTCGTCTGTCCATACAACCTTGAGCTGGACTAATACCTGAATTTTGTGAGGGAATATTTCTATGATCAAAAATAGCTAAATATGGGTCTTTACCACTTTATGCTTTTTTTTCATAATTAACTTAACTGTATTAATAACTGCATATTCATCCATTCCATTAGATCTAGGATAATGTGAACTACTGCTCAATATCATATTCAAGAGAAAAGTCTTTCAATTCTTCATTCACAAGCTGAGGTTCATTATCAGATACAGCTACAGAAGGCAGGCCATACCTTGCAAAGTGTGCTTTCAATTTTTATTATTACAGTGGTTGATCTTGCATTTATTAGGTAATCTATCTCCAAAAAGTTACTAAAGTAATCACAGTTATCATATAATCATAATTCTTTACAATCATTAAATAAACATCTACTTTTCCCCATGGTCTGCCAGTTAATTCATGAGGTTGTAGAGTTTCCTTTTGTTGACTTACTGGAAAACTGTTATGTATTTCACACTTGAGAAATAACTTGCTTTACATTAGAATTCATACAAGGCCAGTAATCACATTCTCTTGCTCCTCTAAAACTACTTTCAACACCGATATGTGAAGAGTGAATACCATTCAAAATAAAATTTCCAAGTTTCTCATATATACAGTAATATGGCTTGAGGACAACAGGAACTTCACTCACATTATCAGGCCAACCATTTAAAATCATGATTTTCAACCACTGCAAACCATCATCTTTATCAGTCTCCTTCTGAATCATGGTTAAATGCTCTGGTCTAACAGACAAGAAATCTACCATATTAACATATTCAAATATTCAACCTTTACCACCAGAATAATAATAATAATAATAATAAACTTTATTTCCATTTCATTACAATGGGTATTCGTCAGCCAGGACAAGCCCCAACCCCCCACTGTGATGTCCACCCACAGCAGTTCCTGCCAGTAAACAGCTTAAACTCTCGGTCTTGGACGGGGACCGATCTTTCGACCTCGTGAATGCGAAGCCAGCGCGTTACCACTGTACTATGAAAGTGACAGAGTATCAGGTAATTTCTTATTCCCCTTTTTGTGTTTTATTTGTACAACATATTGCAATATTCTCACGAAAATACCCTGTAGCCTTCTAGGGGCTCTACACAAAGGTTCAAGAATTATTGTCTTTAATGGTTTATGCTCCGTCTCTACAATAGTTTTCCTACCAAAAGTATATAAATGGCATTTCTCTAGAGCAAATACAATTGAAAGTGTTTCTTTCTCGCTTTGTGCATACCAAGTTTCTAAGTCAATGCTCGACTTGCACATGCAATAGGCTTACCAGACTGCATTAAGCCTGCACCTAAACCTTTAAGTGAAGCATCACATTGGATGACTGAGTCATTAACTACATTACTGTACTGCAAGACAGGCGCTGTAGAAATAAGTTCTTAATTCTACCAAATACTTCATAATGATCATCACTTCATTTCCACTCAAGATTTTGATGTGTTAAATTCCATAATGGTTCCATCAATTCTGACACATTAGGTAATAATTTTGCTAAATAATTAACCATACTTGCAAATCTGTGTAAACCAGCAATCTCTTTTGGGGATCCATTTTTAAAATTGCTTCCACTTTTAGCGGATCAGGCATCAAATCATTGCAAGTTACCTTATGACCAAGAAAAGTAATCTCAGACTCTCTAAGTTTAGTTTTGAATTTATTTAAATTTATATCTACGTATCATTTTATGCAATTTAATATCATGGACTCTCTCATCTTCCTCATGACTATCAACAAGCACCATATACTAAGATATCATCAGCTACACATACAATACCTTCCAAACCAGCAAATATCATTTGAAGTTTATTTTGAAATATTCCACTACTCACACCCAAACCAAAGGGCAACCATAGCCAACTATATTTACACCATGGCATTTTAGATGTAGTTATACTTGATTCCTTATCAATCGAACACTGCTAAGATCCATTTTCATGATCAAAGCTAGAAAAATTATGGCATATAATAGTTCAGTCAATACATCATCTAGAACAGACGTTGGCTGAAACTCTTGCTTTGGTGCTGCAGTGACCATTCTGGTAACTCACTTTGTTGGTTCATCAACTTTACATACAATATTTTTCTCTTCCATCCTTTCCAGAATTATTATTTTACGTTTCCTTTTGAGTAACTGGAAGTCGGCATGAAGTTCTTGCAATATGCAATTCTTAATAGTTAAATAAACATTACTGCAAGAGTGCCTAACTCACCATTTAAAAAATCAGCATATTCAGAGAAAATGTCATTTACAGCACAAATGTTCTCATAGTTCATTGTGATCAGACCCTTCTGTTCTGATGTTCTCTTACCTAAGAGAGGTGTATACTCTTCTTCAGTAATAACAAATTTCACTGAATATTTTTTTTTTTATGTTTACAGTTTCTTATCCTGTGGTATTCACTGTTGAGGACAACTATAGGCCTCAAAAATCGTATCACAAAGGCTTAAAATGTTCTTGGATCCATATTTAACAGGCATCACATTAATATTGATACCCCTGTCGACTCGAAAATTCACTATTGTTCCATTAATTTGCATTTCAGCAGATATTAACTTATCATGCATGTGATTATTTTTTACTTTGAGGGCATATTCCACACTGAAATCATCAGAATTGTGGGTCTCATTTTTCCACTGCCCTAACCTTATTAACCTTACTATTGGTATTATGCCTATTCTTACTTTTTTTTTTTTTTTTTTTTTTTTTTTTTTACGATTGTGACACAGGACGGGCAAAAAATGAGAAATAACAGAATCTGCTCTCATCGGGCCTGGGCACGAAGAAAACAAAAAGTAAAGAGAAACAGAGATGGGAAGTTTTGTGACTTGTCAGACGTGAATGGATAATAAAAGATATGTAACGAATATTCATGAATATTCAGAGTTGATGTAGGCTTAGAATGAAAACTGTAACTGAAGGAAGACTTAACATCGAACTGTCCTGGACAGTCCTAGTTCAGTCCAGAAGACCCTCCAATGAATATTTTTGAGCAAAATTATTTAAATTTTCACATTTTGAAAAAAAAAAATCCCAAATGCAGGGCGATTATATTTTTACCACAACAGGCCTTTGGTTGCAAACTACACTTTCTTAGTTTTACCCTCGCCATTTGGGTTACATATTTTTTATTTTGGCGCATATTTAAGCTTACACAGTGCTTTTTAGGCCTACAATTCAGCTTTTGTACTGTATCACCGTTGTTCTCTTTATAGAAGTATATATGCTTTTGTGAAGCTTGAAAATTTGTGTAAATTTCAGGAGTTTTCTTTAGGTTTAAATCTTCAGCATCACAGAATATTTTTCTCATCATACTTATGTTCGAAAACAATTTGTGCTCTGAAAGCTTTTACTTTTTCGTTGCCGAAATTATAATCCTTACTTAGCATATAATGTCTAGTAATGTAGGAATCCAGATACTTGTATTTTATGTCCATTTTTCAAATTAGTAGCGTGCAGCTAACTCATTTTTTCATGGAAAAAAGTACACGCTCAAGAACAATGGATAATACTTACGAGGGGTCTACCGCATTTGGATCACTAGGAGGAGGAAAAGCTAAAGATTTGTTGACATCCAGAATCTCTTCTCTGACAGTTGTAAGCAGTAATCCGACCTTCACATCATCTGATATGTCCATTTTATTGGTTGCCTTTAGATACAACTCGAAGTTTTGTTGAAATGATCTTAAGCACGCTCACTGCCACCACTAAGACACAGCCTAATGGGGGGATCACATGGAAACATCAGTCGCCATTTTTTCGACCCATTGCTGGTTTCGATATTCTCGCCTCTGGAACACGAGATAAGTGGCTTACTGGGAAGGCAGCTATTCACACACACACACACACAATTACAAAAAGCATCAGCTATTTACGTCTGTCCCCTTTTATTTCACCAAATGTACATACTTATGGTGATCCCACAGCCGCTGCCACCATATTTAAGATGCGGTGATCTCTGGGGAAAAAGAAACAACTTCCTTCTAGTTATATTCATTACACACTGAACACTTACAAAACATAAGCATTGTCACATCTAACGGTCATATTTGTGTTTCTTCTTCTTAGGACACTATATGGAAATCATCCTGTAACAATGTCAAAGCAAATAAAAAAAACGTACATCAAAAAGTAGTAGCAGCAGCAGCAACAGTAGTAGTAGTAGTAGTAGTTGAAAGACAATAACCAAATAATTACCTTTCTGAGACTAAATACCAACATTCATGTCAAGACGAAGGGAAAGCGTACACCAAAATATAGTAGTAGTAGAAGCAACAGCAGTAGTAATAGTAGTATTAGTGGTCACCGCACTAATACCAAGTAGGCAATGCATAGTCTAGTATCCCTCATAGAGACACTGATATCATTTAAAATATCTATATCACTATCAATATACGATTACATACCTATATAAATAAATATTGTCCTAATACCAAGGAGACAATGAATGGGCTAACATCCCTCGTAGAAACAATGATGCAATTAAAAAAAATATCTATATCAGTATTGATATACGATTACAATATATAACAAGCAAATGGTATAGATAATACAGCTCTATGATTAACACTACGGTTGCTGACTGAGGAAAATGACTCAAGACAAGTATACTGTATATCTACCACTTCATATTTCGCAACTTAATCACAAGCTTTCTCTATATAGGAAACACATAATCCCACATAAGTTATTTATATATTTATTCAAATTTTTACGTCTAAAAACAATAGAGACATTATATTTATACAAGACTGCATATATATATATATATATATATATATATATATATATATATATATATATATATATATATATATATATATATATATATATATATATATATATATATATATATATATATATATATATATATATATATATATATATATATATATATATATATATATATATATATATATATATATATATATATATATATATATAATGTATATGTTAATAAGATGCAATTGTTTAAAAATAGCATTTACGTATCAACGAAGATACTAAAATAAAAAAAGTCAAGACTGATGACGTGGCTGATAATACAATCTAAATGTTCACACCTAGCAACAGTTCAAGTGGCAACAGATATTCCATGTTTCTTTATCAAGTGTAAAAATAATGATAAAGACGGACGACAGACAAGTCGGTCACGGTAACTTTAGAAATCTTACAAATACCAATTCATTAAGGCAGTTCATTAATTCCAAACGAAAACCAGGAAACATTTGGAAATATGAAGCGTCCACGTTATCATGGGACGTAGCAGGAAAGATCCTAGACTGACTGCACGTGGATTCCTGAAACTGCATAGATACAGAGGTAGCACAGCACATGCAGTTGATATTGACGTCACGGCTCAGCCTACCCAGTCTGCAAGGGGATTGGCTGGCAATATCCTCACAGCATCAACTCAGCTGATGTTTCTGGCACGCGATTGGCCAACAACATCACAGGAAGAATCACCAGTCAGCTGTTTGTTCTGTGCGAGGACGGACAGACGTCTCTCCACTGATTTCAATAACTTAATAATGGCGCCAAGTGACAATATCTGCTTGTGGAGACCTGACAGTAGAAAAAAGACCAAAATAGACGACTTCAGAGAGTATGTGAACAAGATATACAATTTGAGTTTAGGTAAGAATTTAAGTCAAATGGTTCAGGAAATGAAGTATTGGGACTACCGCAATACGCATTGCAATGTGGGATGATGTTAGTTGCGTGAACACCTGAGAGAGATAACTGGCGTGACATACGCGGGCACTTTGCCAAGCCATGAGATTATTATATTTAAACTCTTATTCTGTTATGTTAGACACAGCCTGGTGCCGAAACGGTTAGTTCTTTAGAAGGAATTTTTGTTTGCACCATTCACACATTTCCAAAACCCAGGCTTTCACTTTCATCATGAAAGCCTCAAGTCTTGAAAATTTGTGCAAATATTTTTTATAGAACGATGATCACTTCTCGTTTATCTGTCTTTAATGATAATGAATCATTTGATATGGAAGAAAATGTTATAACAAAGAGACAAAATCAAACTTTTATCTGGATATACTCGATTAAGGGTTAAAGATTCGTTGTATTCACCCCAGATAACCTAACCAAACAAACTTAACGAACCTAACTCAAATATGAAGTTATGGTATTGTGCATAAAACTAATCTCCTCTGCCCGTCCCGGTGTACAAAAAAAAAAAAATCAATGGTGTCAAAATGTACTATAGCATTACTTAATATGATTGAGATCTGATAGAACAGATAATTTGCACTGTAAATCTATAGGTAATAAATATAGACATCTAAATTCTATTTTGTGCCATATGTACAGTAAAATAGATTATATATTTCAAGACACTACATAAATGACAAATATTTATCTTATTACTAGCTTCCTGTTCTATTGTCGTCAACCAGATGAGAATACTGTCGCCTGATACTAAAAAAATATTCTCAGCATTTTAAACTTTGCATATTAGTATCACATCCAGTCTCATAAATAACTTGCGCTTATGTTTCATATATACAATTAGTGTAAAAAAATTATGTTCTCTCATTTTAATACTCACAAGAATGCCGTTGAACGTTAACACTCACTTTCAGCAAAGGTCATCAGGTCTGCTTTTACATAAAAAATGAGTGGTCAGTTGGGCCCTTATGACTTTCAAGGCCTTTCGGGTTGGCAGCTTTTTTTTTTTCTTTATTTAACAAGTTTCTTTTTTGGATTTTTTTTTCAGAAGGCACAAGTTTCATATTTCAACCATATTTTCATAATTTTTATTTTGGTTAAGCATTGCCAATGAAACTTAAGGTAATGACTGATACAGTGCTGCTTCTTAACTATGTCCCAGACACCTTCATTCATACACATCAGTCAAGGAATTAGTACTATCTTAATCTACCCATGATATCTACAGATGACTTACTAATTTTGAGAAAGAGAATTCAGAAAACCTTTGTATTTCAATGCACTGATGAAGTATACCTACTTATACAAGAATACTTGTTGTTGAATTGAAAGGTATGTCTTGTCAAAATAAATTACATAAGGCAAAATCCTATCTATTTAAACAATGCCCTTTGAAGGATTGTATAATAATGTTCGTAAAGGAGAAACAATTTTGGCTCAAGGCCAACCAGTGGTGCCAGTCATTATATAAACTTGGTGATGGTTTCTTTCGTACAGGACTACTGATAAACTTATTGTGGGATAGTATATGTAGAATATTTATATTCTAAGTTAGGTGTAAACTTTCGAGGTATGGTTGTATCTGCAGTTTCAAACATCTTTTTCATATTCCAATGGGAAAGTAAATGATACGTTTAACTGATTAGAAAATTTCCATCTTCCATAAATTATTTTTTCAGAAAGTTCTGTCAATTGAATACATTAAGAATTTGGGTCCTGTACCGGTTGGCGACCACCCTATGGGTCCTCCATGACCCGTTCCACCCATCCGTGGGTGGAGAATCTTAAAATAATAATAAAGACTGCAACATGAGTTCTGCTATGGAGTTAATATAGTAGCAAAATATTTTCTATATCACCTTCACAAGTAAATTGGAGAATGAAATGCAAGATTCTAGTCACTGTGTATATTTGCACTCCTACTCTTTCAGGAAACTACCATGATCTGTATCAGTGGTCTGTTGATCAGTATGCTGATTTCTGGGAATGTTGGTGGGATTATGGAAACTTTGTGTACTCTTCACCACCTACTCAAATTGTTGACACATCACTTGATATTACAAGAGTGCCAAGATGGTTCACTGGAGCCAAACTGAATTTTGCGGAGAATCTCCTACGTTTTCAGGATGATCGTGTGGCTCTGTATGCAACTGGTAAGTAACATTATACTGTGTATGCATTTAGAGTATGAAGATGGTATGTACAGGAGGTCCCTGGTTTACAACAGAGTTCTGTTCCTGACAGCTGTTGTAACCCGAAAATCATCGTAAGTTGGAAAACACCTTAATTTGAACCTGATCCCCTACCAATGTTAAAAATAATTACTGTCCTCTAAAACACAGGAAAATAATATAAGTCTTAATCTAATACATAAAAATTGTAAATCTACACTATATAGTATTACTTACCTTTACTTGTGTAATCTAAGACATAGTAATAATAAAAGTACATTATACAGTATTGCTTACCTTTGCTCATGTGATTGGCTTGTACACTGGAAGGGGCATTGCCGTCGATGCTGGTCATCAAGAAAAAGCACTAACAATCTCTCCATATTGATCATAAGGCCACTGTGCTGCCTAGTTATCACAATGGACTGTTCCCAGTGAGTGGCAAAATTTCGTAGCATTTTCTCCCTTTTCCGAGCATTTTACTTTTTCATTTTTAATTTCCATGGTAATGGCCTTTATTTTCTTTGCGGCACTGCCATCAGAAATATTACCACTATGATTGGGAGATATAGTAAGGTAAATAACAAGCAAACACGGGCAAAACCAACGAGAAAGCAGATGAGGACAATAACAGTATGCCAGGCGAGAGTGAACTGAGCAGTGGTTCTTCTTCCTCTTCTAATGACGCGTAACTACTTATTCTTTCGCAACGCTCAACAGACTATGTCACATAAAATCGTATTCACGGATATGTATTTGGTAAGCTTGTAAATAAATTCAATATAACCAAATACATAAATAAATAAAGCCATTCTTGTAAATGAAACTGTTTCTCACCATATATCACACCATAATTAACAATCTATAAGCAAAAGAAATAACAATTACCTTAATGTCTAATGTAACATACAAAACATAATAATACAGCATATATAATATACAACATTTTCCCCGGCCATATATTTTACCAGCCATAGCGTTGGGGAGCATGTCTTTCCTGTTGCGAATGACGAAGTGGATTTTGTGCCAAACCGGACTGCTCAGAGGGCTGACATCTTTGAGATACTGAGGCCGAGTCCTCCAAAGAAGGTTAAGTGAAGGCTCAGAACTAGATCGAACAAGTTCCTCTCTAGTGACTGGCTCAAGTTCAGATATTTGAAGTTTAGGTTCAGATGCTTGAATAGAAGGTCCATTTACTTCAGTAGTTGGGCACGGAGCCAAGTCTCGAAGAGATACAGTTGACTCACAACCATCACTATGTCTAACATGTGCATATGTTGGATTTGCATGGATGAACTCCACTTCTTTAGCAATTGGATCATCCTTCGAACGCCTCGTAAAATGACGCAAACACACTGGTCCTGGTTTCAACAACCAAGAAGGAAGAGAAACCCCAATAGATGAACGTCGTGGAAATGTGAAAAACCTCTCATGTGGGGTCGAGTTTGTAGCTGTTGATAGAAGTGATTAATACAGTGCAGAGCCTGAGGCAGCACCACTTCCCAGTGTGATTCAGGGAGATTGCAGATCCTGAGCCAGGCAGAATGCTTTCCAAATAATCCCTTTGTATCTCTCAATCTGTGCATTCCCCTCAGAGTGACAAGGGGTAGTCTTGCTTGTGGCAACATTATGCAGGAAAAGATATTCCTGCATTTCCCGAGATATGAGCCCTAAGCCTCTGTCAGAATGAATAAAATTTGAGCGCCACACGTAGAAAAAATTGCTTCCAAATATTGAATTACAGTCTAGGAAGATCTATCCTTACATAGTATTGCAAATGGAAACCGCAAAAACTCATCCACTTCAACAAACAGATACTTGTTATTTGTCCATGAAGGTAAAGGCCATTTAAAATCAACGCTTATACATTGTAATGCCTGTGTAGCTGTAATGAGTTTCCCAAGAGACATAGAAACAAACTGTGGTTTCAGTTTAGCACATGCATGACATGCAGAACATACTTGCTTTACTTCTATTGAGAATGGCAAGTTCTTTGATTGATCATAATGAAGAAGGTGAGTAACACCTGGATGGCATAAATCATCATGTAATTTCTTGAGAGATGGTGAAAAACTGGCATTGCAGCAGGAACGACTTTAAGTATCAGCAACAACATTGTGGCGTCCTGGACGGTAACGAATATCATAGCCAAAATTGGCCAGTTTTAAACGCCAGCCTTGGATTTTATAATTTTTAATCTTTGATCGCTTACGATTGTCCAGCTTAAATGTAACTGATCTAGTCATGATGGTAAAACATTGACCAGACAAAAAATGATACCATTTTCTTACAGCCTCAATCATTTCTATAGCTTCTTTTTCGACCGATGGAAAATGTAATTCATGCCCATTCTATGTTCGAGACATCAACGCTACTGGTCGTCCCGACTGATTTAACGTAGCCGAAACTGCAACATCCGAGGCGTCACATTCCACCACAAAAGGCTTGGAATTGTCAGGACAATGTAAAGCAGAATTCATGAGCAGTCACTTCCAACTGCTAAATGCTTTACAATCCTTAGAAGTTAGTGGAAAAGTTTTTGCCTTAATTAAGGGCTGAGCATAGTCTGCGAAACAAGGTATCCACTTGGCATAATATGCAAACATACCTAATACTCTCTTTAAAGCATTCATATTGATAGGTGGTTCAAGATCAAGAAGTGGCTGCATCCTAGATTTATCTGATCGAATCAACCCATCACTGATTTCATAACAAAGAACAGAAATAGTACTAACTGACAGTATAGATTTTGATTTGTTTAAAGTAAGACATATTCTCTTAGTAGTAGCTAAATATCTTTTAACACATTCATCGCGTTCAGCTTGGTCTCTCCTGCGACAGTAACATTATCCAGGTATGGAAATGTATTTTGGAGGTTCTCCTCATCAACAAATTTGTCTATAGCATGCTGAAAAACCGCCACACCATTAGTTACACCAAAGGGCACACATGTGAATTGAAATAGGCTTCCATTAGCTTCAAAAGTTATGTACGGTGTGTCATCCTCACTTACAGGCACCTGATAATGCGCACTTTTCAAGTCAAATGTTGAGAAAATTCTGTATTGTGCTAATTGATTAAATAGAGATTTTATCTTGGGCAAAGGATATGCATCAAGGTCAGTATGCAAATTTTAAAGTATTTGAGTAATCTACTCGCTTACATTTCTTACGGCGATCAAGTTCATCTTTCACAACTACTACCTAAGCTCGCCAAGGAGACAAGCTAGGCTCAATAATACCTTCTGCTAACAAATGCTCAACTTCTTGGCTATAAGCTGCTGATCAATAGCACTGTATTTGCGCGATTTACTCACAATTGGCTTAACATTTGCCTTCATATTAGCAAATAGACGTGGTTTGGAGAGATTTGCTACAGCCAAGCTACAAATATTGGCTTCTAGGTCATTAATCCGTAGCTCAGGTTTTGGCCCACCATACAGGATAGTAACAGCAGCATGCTGTTTTTGGAAATACAAGCCCAAGATAATATCGCCACAGATCTTTGATTGCCTCTAAGCGAGTTCTCTTATAATGCTTGTCATTTGTAATTATATCTGCATGACAGACACCTCTGACCTGAGCATGTTTAGATGCCATCACTAAGGTGATACTTCAGGAACTGGGCTTGATATGCAACTTCAGTCTCAATGCTAAATTGTAATCTATAAAGCTATCTGAACTGGCTGAGTCAATCAATGCTGTTGCATTAGTTATAAATCAAAACAGGAACTGTAGAAAATGATAAGCATTCAAGTGCAGCAGCAGAAATTGTACACTACTCTCCAATGCCAGTTGCAGCCACAATTCTCTGCTTATGCTTTGACTGACATACCTTAGCCCAGTGACCTGTCTTGTCCTGGTTCAAGCAGGACATTTAGAAAGAAGATGTAGAATTCCTCTGCAAAACCTAACATTTTTTCTTTGTGGTCGCAGCATTAACTGATTCTGTATGTGAAGGGCCAACAGTGTTGTCTACAAAGCGGCAGTTGTCAGATTTCATTGCAGGTAAAGCAACAACAACTTGGGTAGCTGCTGCTTGAGCATACTGTTCAGAACTATGCTGAACAAGCTCAAATGCCCTTGCAGTCTCATAGGCCTAGCTCAAACTTAGTTCCTGGTTTTCAAGTAAGTGATGACGTCTCGTGCCAGATTGGAGTCCATTTATGAATGCATAACCAAATCCTCGCGGTACTGCTCAGCAGTAACAGCTGTAAATTGGCAGTTCTTGCTCAGTTTATGTAGTTGTTGTAAAAATTCATCGATGTTCTCTGTCTGCTGATGTCGTCTTGTGACCAACAGATGATGTGCAAAAATAAAACTTTTCTTTTTTATAGATAGTTTATCCAGGATTCCAACAGTTGCATCAAAAGTTACACAATCAGCAATATGTTCATACATGGAAGCAGAGACATATTTTGTTATACAGCGCAGTTTGTTAGGTGCATTGGCTCCACACTACTCAATGAAGTTGACAAAAGTTTTATTCCAGTGCATGTATTCCTTCTCTGCTTCTGGTGTGCTAGGATCAATGTTGAGTTTATCTGGCACAGGAGATGATGCATTATGATTGTTCTAGAATAAATTCTTGTAAATGAAACAGTTTCTCACCATAAAGCAATGGCTTTATTCTACAACCAAATCACACCAATATTAACAATCTGTAAGCAAAAGAAATAACAATTACCTTAACGTCTAATGTAACATACAAAATATAATAATACAGCATATATAATATACAACAGCCATTAACTTTATATATATGAATACGGCTGTGCTGCTAGCTGTGTGTTCGTTCGCCACTCCACAAACTGTTCAGCACTCGCAGATTGAATTTACCACACAAGCCAGGTACGTCAAGAAATTGATTTATTACTAACTTATTAATCATTTATTGGCCTCTGTTGTAACGGTGGAACGTCTAATTCGGAATGACGTAAATTGGGGACCCCCTGTATTTCTTAGTGTAAGCTAGAATAGGATGTTTCTGAAAATAACTTTGCATACATGTAGATGTGTAGAAAATTTACTTGTACATATTTTACAAACAGAAAACTTACTGTAGCAAATTTTTTATGAGAGAGCTGTTATTAAGTTACAAAAGGTAAGTTATGTAACACGTAATATTATTGCAAGAAGTAGAGAGATTACCAACTCCCAGTTGAATGAATAAACTTTTTGTGAGATATCTTCTTCAAAGAGTTGTTTATAGATGTAGATTTAATTCATTACAGTCCTCAATTTGCCGGTATCAAGTTTGTAATATTTTAAAATAGAAACCCAAGAAGTTATATTCTCCTCTACCATGTCTCATGAATACCTTAATTGAAAGGGTATTAAAAAATTTATTTAATATCACTATGCTCTTTTTTTTTTTGACTTGCTGTAAATCTGTAGATACAAATGTTTTGCTCACACTTTGCAAACTGAGAATTAAGTTATACCATTGTGCTAAATACATAAGTTGCTGATCAAGATAAGTTTTTCAAGTACTGTCAACATGCTAATATGCACTTGCATAAACAGTCACAAAGAGTCATGACTCATAGAGTGTACATTTGATGTGCAGCTCTAAAGCCGTGAATGGACTGAATGAGATGCTGTTTATCAACTTCAGTAGTTGTTGTTGCTATTTATATGGAAATGGATGGCTATAAAAAAAAAAGAAGTAAATTGTACTTAGCGAGTCGAAAATCAATGATGTGATATATTCAGTGGAAACTAATATAATAAGGAATTATATTTTTTTTTTGTCAAATAGACAATGAAAAGTCATTATTGATTTTGATTTGTTTGCTATTTACTTAGAGCACTAATTATCCGTTCTTTGTTAGTAAAATAGACAGAAATTTTTTGTCTTATCTAACATGACTGTGAATGAAGATAGGTTTTTCTGATGTAACTAATATGACTGAAAATAGACACGAGTCTTTCCCATGTTGTCTATTACGACTGTGAAAGTACTATTCTTTACAGGTAATATAGGTTAATTGTGTCAATGTAGTTTCTCACTACAGTTGATCTAGATTTCCTTCAAACTTACTAATAAATAAGACTTATTGATTGAAAAGCATCAGGCATAAATTTTATTGATTACACGCTTGACATATTATATATGGCAATATGTGATGCCTTTATTCTTAGGGGAGGGTCAGTCTGGAATCAGCAATATCACCTATAAACAACTATACAATCGTGTTGGTGCTTATGCTCGAGCTTTGAGGGACTGTGGAGTATCTTCTGGGGATCGTGTTGTTGGTTACCTGCCTAACTGTCCTCAAACTATTGAAGCTATGCTTGGAACAGCAGCTCTTGGAGCTACTTGGAGCTCAACATCACCTGACTTTGGCATTGCGGTAAGAGATCAGAATCATTATCTACCTTTGAAATTATTATCCTTATTTTAGTCAACATTGGGCTAGAAAATACTTGTCTTATTGCACATACTATACCCCAAAAACATTTCACATATGATCTTGTGAGGAACTCATGGGTTTAAGGATCTAACCATGATATTCATGTTAATTTGTGTCAAATGTGAGTTGGTCTCAGAAGTCAAATGCATTATCATAAATAGTCTTCAATTTTTTAAGATTTTAAGTCATCAACATATTAATTGTGAACTAATACTTAGAGCAATCCTTCAAAACAAGACATTATCTGTACAGTTTTTATATTATGCAGGGCGTGCTAGAGAGATTCTCCCAAATTGATCCCATTGTTCTCTTCTCTGTGGATGCTGTTGTTTATAATGGCAAAGTACATGATCACCTCACCAAAGTGAAGAAAGTTGTTTCGGGCTTAAAACACCTCTTGAAAGTGATTATCATTCCATTTGTGCATAAAAAACACGACCTGGATATATCTGATATTCCTAACAGGTAAGACTTCTTATGCAAAATATTCAAGATGACTCAGTTGATTGACTGGCATTTGATTAACTAATAATCAAGTTATATTCATATATGTATGCATATACACATGCCTCACTCCCCCTTGTAAGGGGGGTGGCCGATTCAAGAAATGCGCGTTCACCACAATCCACACACACCTCAGCCACTCCTCTCAGCTCCTTGAGGATAAAGGGTTGCCACGTCTCCCCCTCTTCCACCCTGCTTGGGTCATCCACATGGTAGGCGGGCAAGGATATTCTACACTGAGGCCTGACAGCCGCAGCTGGTTTTCTCCCAATGCTTCAACACACGACAACTCCCTTCACACCCGTCCACCACAGTTCACTGAGCTAGCAGGTGCAAGAAATCTCTTTGGGCCACGTCATATTAGTTATATTTATAGTATAACTAATAAATGAATCAATCAGGAAAGATGTTTTTCTTTGTAGGCCCATATATAAACACTGGAATAAAAAGAGAAGAATTTGTCTTTATAGTAATAACATCCTTGGGAACCTTAGTAGTATAGTGGTACAATGCTCGACTTGGTAGGTGACAGACCCGTGATCAAACCCGCCATGGGGCATTAGGAAGGTATCTTGACTCCCAAGCTTCAATCTGCCTGTGACTACTTTCAAATGGAGACTAATAGTGACACATAAAAAGAGCATTATTAATTTGATATATTAGTGAGAATAGTTTTGCCCTAATAGAAGGCATTATGTCTCTTTATGATTTTAAAAGAAAATAACATTTAAAGAAATTCCTTTTAGTGTCTTTTTAGATGACTTTCTATTGGATTTTGAAGGAGATGAACCCATTGAATTTGAACAAGTTCCTTTCCATCATCCTCTCTTTATCATGTTTTCGTCAGGAACAACGGGAGTTCCCAAGTGTATGGTGCACTCTGTTGGTGTGAGTTATTACTTTAGTTTACTTTAGATTAGATATTCTTTAGCATCTCGTGACAGTACCATAAAAACTAAGAATGGAATTTTGAGCTTTACAAAATATCTATAATGCAACGCTTAACTAATACTGCTGTATTCAATCCCACATTTTATTTTATATTACATATAATATACTATGTATATTTCCAAATGAGAATAAATTTTAATGACTAGTGGTTGTTTCAGGGTTCTTTGGTGCAGATTGCTAAAGAACATGTACTGCATTGTGACTTGTCACGAAATGATGTCCTTACTTACTACACTACCGTAAGTACCATAACTCGTGTGTATCAATAAAATTTGAAAAAATATATTACCAGTACAGTATTATTATTATAATATGGGAGTTGTTGGTGTTCCATTAAAATGCCGTGAGTAAGAGATTTATGATATGCCTTTTCAGACTGGTTGGATGATGTGGAACTGGCTTGTAGTTGGACTCTTCTCTGGATGTTCGCTCTTTTTATATGATGGATCACCCCTGCTGCCAACTCCAAGCATACTCTGGGATTTGGTGGATAAAATAGGTTGGTCAGAAGACTGATGTTGACTGATACTTTACTTATATATGCATCTCAAGCAAACAGAAAAGTTTGAAAAGCATGATAACCTTAAAAAAATAGGTTGGTCAGAAGAATGATGTTGATTACTACGTTACTTTTTTACATATATTTAGCTAAAACAAACATTTTAAAAACCGTATAACTTTACAAAATGCTGTCTACCTTTTCAGGCATTACAGTGATGGGAACTGGTGCAAAGTGGCTTGCAGTTCTTGAAGAGAGAGGAGTAAAGCCTAGACAGACTCATGATTTATCCACCTTGAGAGCGGTTTTATCAACTGGGTCTCCTCTCGCTGAACATTCTTTCCGTTACGTGTACAATGACATAAAGGAAGATGTCTTGCTGGGTTCAATATCAGGTTCTGTGTTTTTTTTTTTTTTAAGTGTACTATACTGAAATTCATATTGTACATCTAGGAGCATGTAGTGAAGGATGACTTATATTTTTGAGGTATAATATTTAGTATGTGACTGCAAGAACTTGCCCATTTCTTGGCATGATGAGAAAACATAAAGAGTATTCTGCAAGTTTTCCTTGGGATTTTAGAAAATAATTGATATTTCTATTAAAAAAACAGGTGGCACTGACATTATATCATGCTTCATGGGTAGCAATCCCAGTCTGCCTGTTTATGAAGGAGAAATTCAATCTCGTAATTTGGGTATGGCTGTAGAGGCTTGGAGAGAGGATGGCAAACCGGTGTTTAATGAGAGTGGGGAGCTTGTCTGCGTCAAACCATTCCCTTCAATGCCAACACATTTTTGGAATGACGATGGAGGCATTAAGTATACAAAGGCATACTTTGCCAAGTTAGTAAGAAAAGGAATTGCAGACATTATTCTCGTTATTGGTATCTCATTTTTGTTAGATCGGAATACAGTGTAGTGATGGTGTAGCTATTTTCAGAGAAATTATTTTTATAACATACAAAAATAGTAATGTTTCAAGTTAAAATATTTTAGATTTTTTTTTTTTACTGAGTGATATAATGAACATAAACACCAAAATCTTTTGACTGTTATGAAATATAAGAGCAGTTTTTTTGTATGCTGTATATATATGCTGGGCAAAATGAAGGCACTTATAAATGTCGTAAAAATGTGTTCAAAGGTTATTGTATATGTAAAAGCACTTCTTTTAAATATTTCAGACATCCACATACTTGGACTCACGGTGACTACATATGTATAAATTCAGAGACTGGTGGCATAACCATGCTTGGACGGAGTGATGGCACACTTAATCCCAATGGTGTACGATTCGGAAGCTCTGAAATATACAACATTGGTAAGAGACAGATTAAAATAAATATATGCCAAATCTTCATAACCATAAACATTGACAAAAATGACTTTATCACCTTAATTACAAACATTTTGTGTATAAAT
>JAXCGZ010002078.1:22500-25000 GCA_037179515.1 Halocaridina rubra | reverse complement strand
CAGATTTTAAAAAACATGTTGCTAATATTTGATTCAATAAATGAATGGGCTTTTTTAGCTGGTTTTTAAAGTAAGAAAAACTAATAATAGTTTGTCATGTATTTAACTTACTGGGGACAAAATGTAAGATTTTTTTTATGCTGTGTGGTACAGTATATTATTTATGGTATTGTCCGTATGTAATTATCTGTAATTAATTTGTCAAAATATGAAAGAATGATAATTTTTATATAATACATACTAACTCGGAGCATAGTTTAGTGAAATTTTTTTTTCTCAAAGAAAGTGCAATATCATGTTGAGCTTAGCAGGACAATCACAAATATATACAAATTGTAGCTATCATGGCTTCAATATTTCATGCCTCCACTACCCGTTGTTTTATGGCATGGGAAAAACCTTTAACAATTTCGTAAGAAAGTTTTAGTGAGTCAATTATACCTGAAGCTAAGTTACGGTGGCTAAAACTGTCAAAAGAAAAAACAATCAAAATGGCAGAACTTCAAAATACTTTAATCATCCTTGTCTGACCAGTTATTTGCTTTTAGTTGCCTCCCAAGATATTCATAGAATACAAGCACTGAATGCTTCCACTCCCACCAACATTGATAATTTTACTATTATTTTAGTCATTTTGATACAGCACTAGATGATAAACCTAAAATTCATCTGTTTGGATAGCTTGGTTGTGTTAAAGCATTAGTTGTGTACATGTAATTAAAATGACTTCATAAAATAAGTGAAAAACGTCTTCTACTATTTCATGTTGAAATTGATAGTAAAGAGAAAAAGTGTTAATGACCTGGTATGTGTTGCTGATGTTATTTTGATATTGAATAATTTTTTGAAATGATTCCATCACCGATAAAGATAGCAGGGTGGCACATTTGGGCATACATTGCCTTATCTATTGCAAAAAAATAATATTGCTTGGAGAAGGGGACCTACAGCCTTTCACAGCCTTATCCCTTTTAGTCACCTTTTATGACATGCAGTGAATATTTTAGAGTATTTATTAAAACTTAATTCTGGAAAATATAAAAGGATCTAATATAATATAATATTGTATAAAGTATGTAAATAAGGCAATAATGCAGTGTTTAATAACAGAAAAACAAACTAGTTACTTGGATGTTATTTGTTATATAAGGAAAGTGAATTATCAGTTTGTATCAATAAATTGAGATGCTAAAAAATACAGTATAACTAGTATATTCACATATGTGGACTTGGCTTAAATTATACATTTAGATATGAACACCCTTATAATGATATGATCTTCTTAGTTTATGCTATACAACAATTATATTACCTATTCTCTCAACTTATTATATGAAATCAAACAGAAATGTAGTTAACGAGTGTAATCCAATGTCATAATTAAGAAGATGTAAACATGATATGAATATTCTGTGCTACAGGAATAATATGTTGTATAATTTAATAGACCATAACTACTCAACAGAGAGAACAGCCTATTACAATTCCATAAACCCATTAGAGAATCATTTTAAGTAACTAGCTTTGGAAGTTATTATGTACATAAAAGACTTAGATGTTGTAACAAATAGTAATGCTAAAGAAACATTTGGCAATATTAGTGTACTATCAGAAATAATAGAAGGACACACATCTTGATTATCTGTAATCATATAGTTTGGTGAATATTTTTTTTTATTTGTGACACCAGACGGGCAAAGAAAATTGCCTTCAAAGGGCTGTGGCAACAAGAAGACATAACTCAAAGAGAAATAGCTCATCCTTAGGATAATGAATGTCTCGTGCAACACACGGTATTTGACACTACAAGGTCTCTCAAGTTAAACTAGTTAAAGACTTGATGTTTTAGTTCACATCGTTTTTCTTCAATAATACCGTCAGAGTAATGTAATGCTTACTTATGTCATTATACTTCTATTAGTGTTAGGTGCTACTTTTCCAATATTATTTCATGAAGTGTTGCACTATTCAGGAGTGATGTTTGGGTATTACTATGATAATGGTTACTTTTTCATGTTAAGAAAATATAAAACAGTTACAAAGTTATTGCATAGCAACTCTATATTTTACAAATATATATATATATATATATATATATATATATATATATATATATATATATATATATATATATATATATATATATATATATATATATATATATATATATATATATATATATATATATATATATATATATATAGGTATATGTATATGTATATGTATATATATATATATATATATATATATATATATATATATATATATATATATATATATATATATATATATATATATATATATATATATATATATATATATATATATATATATATATATATATATATATATATATATATATATATATATATATATATATATCTAAGATGTATGATATTTAGGTGAAAATAATACTAGGTTGTTTCCTATGATGAATACGGTAATGTCTCCATATAAGTTAACTGGTGTGGCAATTATCTGATTCCAGTATGAATTTATG
>JAXCGZ010002078.1:12500-20000 GCA_037179515.1 Halocaridina rubra | reverse complement strand
ATATATATATATATATATATATATATATATATATATATATGTGATTACCTAAGTGATTACCTAATTGTATTTACGGGAAAGAGCCCAAAGCTCGTATCTTCCCGTCTCCTGATCGGTTCCATTTTATACTTAGTGATACTTATCATACCTGTCCTTAAAACTATGGACTGAGATAGCATTAACTACCTCCTCGCTTAGCCAATTCCAATTATCAACTACTCTTACATTGAAAAAGTATTTCCTTACATCCTGCAAAGAAGTTTTCTTACGAAGCTTCAAACTATGACCTCTAGTTCTAGAGCCAGCCATATCAAAATATCGATCCCTATTCACTCTTTCAAAACCTTGAAGGAATTTAAAGACTGTCACCATATCACCCCTCAATCTTCTAGCTTCGAGTGATGGTAAGTCTAATTCCCTCAGCCTCTCATCATAACTGAGATTGCGTATTTCTGGCACCAGTTTCGTAGTATGTCTTGAAGTTTTTCAGGCTTAGCTATGTGCTTTTTCAAGTGTGGATTCCAAAGGGGTGCTGCATATTCGAGTTTTGGCCTCGCATAGGTTACATAAATATTTCTGAACATTTCCTTGTCCATGTGCCTGAAGGCTACCCTTACATTTGATAAGAATGCATATGCTGCCCTTACTGTGCCATTTATATGTATTTCTGGAGACAAATCTACCAGTATGTTTACTCCTAGATCTCTCTCATTTTCTGTCTCTTGAAGTTGTACTCCAGCCACTGAGTAGTCAAGCTTGGGCCTTCTTGCACTTGTACCCATTCTCATTACCTTACATTTTGAAGTATTGAATTTCATTAGCCACTTTTCTGACCACTCATGCAGATTCTTTAGATCCTCCTTAAGTTCTCTACCATTGTTCTCGTGTTTTGCTTTCTTCACAATCTTTGCATCATTTGCAAACATATTCATGAATGAATTTGCAGAATCTGGTAGGTCATTTACATATACAAGGAATAAAAGTGGCCCTAAAACTGAACCTTGTGGAACTCCACTACTAACTCTTCTCCATTCAGACACTGAGTGTCTTACTCTAACCCTCTGTTCCCTTCCTTCTAAGTAAGTTTTTATCCATTCCAAAACATTTCCACTATTCTAGCCATTGCTTGCAGCTTCCTAATAAGTCTCGCATGTGGAACAGTATCAAACGCTTTCTGGAAGTCTAGGAATATGCAATCTGCCCAGCCCTCTCTCTCCTGTAAGATTCGGCTTGTCTCACAAAATTCTAATAAGTTTGTTACTGTTGATCTACCTTCTCTGAAACCATGTTGCCTCACTGACAAAAAGTTGAAGGATTCTAAGTGAAGAGAGATATGTTTCCTTAGTAGTTCCTCCATAAGTTTGCAAACTATGCTGGTTAAGGAAACTGGTCTATAGTTCAGAGCCGTATCCCTCCTTCCCTTTTTGAAGATAGGAACAACGTTCATTTGTTTCCAGCATCTTGGAATCTCCCCCGACTCCAGTGACTTTTTAAATATGATACTTAGTGCGTATGTATATATATATATATATATATATATATATATATATATATATATATATATATATATATATATATATATATATATATATATATATATATATATATGTATGTATGTATGTATGTATGTGATTACCTAATTGTGTTTACGGGAAAGAGCCCAAAGCTCGTATCTTCCCGTCTCCTCATCGGATCGGTTCCATTTTATACTTAGTGATGCTTATCATACCTGTCCTTAAAACTATGGATTGAGATAGCATTAACTTCCTCCTCGCTTAGCCAATTCCAATTATCAACTACTCTTACACTGAAAGAGTATTTTCTTACATCCTGCAAACAAGTTTTCTTACCAAGCTTCAAACTATGACCTCTAGTTCTAGAGCCAGCCATATCAAAATATCGATCCCTATCCACTCTATCATAACCATGAAGGAATTTAAAGACTGTCACCATATCCCCCCTCACTCTTCTCGCTTCGAGTGTATGTGATTACCTAATTGTGTTTACGGGAAAGAGCCCAAAGCTCGTATCTTCCCGTCTCCTGATCGGTTCCATTTTATACTTAGTGATACTTATCATACCTGTCCTTAAAACTATGGATTGAGATAGCATTAACTACCTCCTCGCTTAGCGAATTCCAATTATCAACTACTCTTACACTGAAAAGTATTTCCTTACATCCTGCAAAGAAGTTTTCTTACGAAGCTTCAAACTATGACCTCTAGTTCTAGAGCCAGCCATATCAAAATATCGATCCCTATCCACTCTATCATAACCATGAAGGAATTTAAAGACTGCACCATATCCCCCCTCACTCTTTTAGCTTCGAGTGATGGTAAGTCTAATTCCCTCAGCCTCTCATCATAACTGAGATTGCGTATTTCTGGCACCAGTTTCGTGGCATGTCTTTGAACTTTTTCAAGCTTAGCTATGTGCTTTTTCAAGTGCGGATTCCAAAAGGGGGCTGCATATTCGAGTTTTGGCCTCACATAGGTTACATAAATATTTCTGAACATTTCCTTGTCCATGTGCCTGAAGGCTACCCTTACATTTGATAAGAATGCATATGCTGCCCTTACTATGCCATTTATATGTATTTCTGGAGACAAATCTGCCAGTATGTTTACTCCTAGATCTCTCTCATTTTCTGTCTCTTGAAGTTGTACTCCAGCCACCGAGTAGTCAAGCTTGGGCCTTCTTGCACTTGTACCCATTCTCATTACCTTACATTTTGAAGTACTGAATTTCATTAGCCACTTTTCTGACCACTCATGCAGATTATTTAGATCCTCCTGAAGTTCTCTACCATTGTTCTCGTTTTTTACTTTCTTCACAATCTTTGCATCATCTGCAAACATATTCATGAATGAATTTACAGACTCTGGTAGGTCATTTACATATACAAGGAACAAAAGTGGCCCTAAAACTGAACCCTGTGGAACTCCACTACTAACTCTTCTAAATTCAGACACTGAGTTTCTTACTCTAACCCTCTGTTCCCTTCCTTCTAAGTAAGTTGTTATCCATTCCAAAACATTTCCACCTATTCTAGCCATTGATTGCAGCTTCCTAATAAGTCTCCCATGTGGAACAGTGTCAAACGCTTTCTGGAAGTCTAGGAATATGCAATCTGCCCAGCCTTCTCTTTCCTGTAAGATTTGGCTTACCTCATCATAAAATTCTAATAAGTTTGTTACTGTTGATCTACCTTCTCTGAAGCCATGTTGCCTCACTGACAAAAAGTTGAAGGATTCCATGTGAAGAGAGATATGTTTCCTTAGTAGTTTCTCCATAACTTTGCAAACTATGCTGGTCAAGGAAACTGGTCTATAGTTCAGAGCCGTATCCCTCCTTCCCTTTTTGAAGATAGGTGATTACCTAATTGTGATTACCTAATTGTGTTTACGGGAAAGAGCCCAAAGCTCGTATCTTCCCGTCTCCTGATCGGTTCCATTTTAGACTTAGTGATACTTATCATACCTGTCCTTAAAACTATGGATTGAGATAGCATTAACTACCTCCTCGCTTAGCGAATTCCAATTATCAACTACTCTTACACTGAAAAAGTATTTCCTTACATCCTGCGAAGAAGTTTTCTTACGAAGCTTCAAACTTTGACCTCTAGTTCTAGAGCCAGCCATATCAAAATATCGATCCCTATCCACTCTATCATAACCATGAAGGAATTTAAAGACTGTCACCATATCCCCCCTCACTCTTCTAGCTTCGAGTGATGGTAAGTCTAATTCCTTCAGCCTCTCATCATAACTGAGATTGCGTATTTCTGGCACCAGTTTCGTGGCATGTCTTTGAACTTTTTCAAGCTTAGCTATGTGCTTTTTCAAGTGCGGATTCCAAAAGGGGGCTGCATATTCGAGTTTTGGCCTCACATAGGTTACATAAATATTTCTGAACATTTCCTTGTCCATGTGCCTGAAGGCTACCCTTACATTTGATAAGAATGCATATGCTGCCTTTACTATGCCATTTATATGTATTTCTGGAGACAAATCTACCAGTATGTTTACTCCTAGATCTCTCTCATTTTCTGTCTCTTGAAGTTGTACTCCAGCCACCGAGTAGTCAAGCTTGGGCCTTCTTGCACTTGTACCCATTCTCATTACCTTACATTTTGAAGTATTGAATTTCATTAGCCACTTTTCTGACCACTCATGCAGATTATTTAGATCCTCCTGAAGTTCTCTACCATTGTTCTCGTTTTTTACTTTCTTCACAATCTTTGCATCATCTGCAAACATATTCATGAATGAATTTACAGATTTTGGTAGGTCATTTACATATACAAGGAACAAAAGTGGCCCTAAAACTGAACCCTGTGGAACTCCACTACTAACTCTTCTCCATTCAGACACTGAGTGTCTTACTCCAACCCTCTGTTCCCTTCCTTCTAAGTAAGTTTTTATCCATTCCAAAACATTTCCACCTATTCTAGCCATTGATTGCAGCTTCCTAATAAGTCTCCCATGTGGAACAGTGTCAAACGCTTTCTGGAAGTCTAGGAATATGCAATCTGCCCAGCCCTCTCTTTCCTGTAAGATTTGGCTTACCTCATCATAAAATTCTAATAAGTTTGTTACTGTTGATCTACCTTCTCTGAAGCCATGTTGCCTCACTGACAAAAAGTTGAAGGATTCCAAGGATGTATGTATGTGTGTATGTATGTATGTATGTATTTATGTATGTATGTATGTATGTATGTATGTATGTACGTACATATATATATATATATATATATATATATATATATATATATATATATATATATATATATATATATATATATATATATATATATATATATATATATACAGTGATCCTTCGCTGGATCGCATTTCTTGGCTCGCGTTTTCACTGCACCACAATTTTTTTGGCAATTTTTTTTCTGGGTATATGCAAAAATATTAAAAATTAAAAAAAAGAATTTCAATGCTTTCATTTTTTTTATTGAAAATAACATATTTCATTATCTAATTGATAAAAAAAAATTATTTCCCAGCCTACGAATAATAAAACAGTAAAAAATAGTAAAAACCATAAATTTAGATATACGTACAGTATAACTCACATTACTGCATCATGCGAAATAGTGTCCGATATCGTACAATGTATTGGGGTCACAGCTACGTGAGCTAGCATATATAATTATATTTCCAGTAGTTTCATGATTTTATTGATAAAAAAATATATTTCTTAGCCTAAGAATAATAAAACAGTAAAAAATAGTAAAAAACATAAATACTAACAGTATTGCAACATGTAAAATACGATACCGGTATCAGCATTTCGGACAAAGGCTCGTACCTACGTGATAGTGTCCGATAGCGTACAATGTATTGGGGTCGCACCTACGTGAGCTAGTATATATATTAAAATTTCCAGTAGTTTCATGATTTTATTGATAAAAAAACGTATTTCTTAGCCCAAGAATAATAAAACAGTAAAAGTAAAAAACATAAATACTAACAGTATTGCAACATGTAAAATACGATACTGCTATCAGCATTTCGGACAAAGGCTCGTTCAGCCTAACTCACATGTGCGCCGTTCACGTTGTGCTTTTTTAATCGCATATTTTAACCTTTGCAAGGCCTCCCAAGCATCCTTCATCTTCTAAGGCTTCTTGTAGTGAGCCTAAGCGGCAAAGAAAAATGTTAATCATAACAGATAAGGTTAGTTTACCTATCATGTACATATAAATTTACGTTGCATGCTGTTACTTATAAAGTAAAGGGTGGTTTTTTAACAGTGCAGGGAGGCTTTATACAGTAAACGTAAAAATAATTGTAAAATACCTATGTACATGAGTATGTCATATAAATTTACGCTTGCATGCTGTTATTTATGAAGTAAAGGGTGGTTTGTTAACAGTACAGGGTGGGTTTATACAGTTTATACGGTGTAAACGTAAAAATGAATTAAAATATCTATGTACATATAGGTTGATCCTACTCCGCGATTTTCCTGTCTCGCGCCGGGTCCCAGAACCGAACCTTCGCAATAATGGAAGGAACACTGTATACAGTAATCCCTCGCTATATCACGGCTCACCTATCACGGATTCACTGTATCAAATTTTTTTTTTTTTTGGCGAGTTTTTTTTTTTCTGGGTATATGCGAAAATATTAAAATTTTAAGAAATAAAAATTTTCAGTATTTTCATGATTTTATTGAAAAAAGAGTTTTTCATTATATTATTGATAAAAAAATGTATTTCCCAGCCTATGAATAATAAAACAGTAAGAAATAGTAAAAAAAACATAAATTTGAAAATGTATCTCTGCACCATAGAAAGTTCGATACCGGTATCAGCGTTTTGGAAAAGCGCAAAGGGTTTCACCAATGTGAGCTAGCATATATTAAAATTTCCAGTAGTTTCATGATTTTATTGATAAAAAACATATTTTTTAGCCTAAGAATAATAAAACAGTAAAGAATAGTAAAAAACATAAATACTCACAGTATTGCACCATGTAAAATACGATACCGGTATCAGCATTTCGGAAAATGAAAAGGGTCACACCTACGTGAGCTAGTACATATTGAAACTTTCATTATTTTATTGATAAAGCAAGTATTTCCTAGCCTAAGAATAAAAAAAAACAGTAAAAATGAGTAAAAAACATATATTTAAACATATAACTCACAGTATTGCACCATGTGAAATACTGTCCGATAGCGTACAATGTATTGGCGTCTTGGAAAACGCAAAGGCTCGCACCAAAGTGATATAGTTCATGGAATGCTATTGGATGAAAGGGTGGGAGATGACGAATCACATAATTGTTTTCCTTCATGTTCTGTATCATGGGGTCTGATTGGCTTTTTGATTGAAGCTTGGTTTTCCCACCATCTTCCATTGTCTCGCCTCACTCGTTCAGTCTAACTCACATGTGCACCGTTCGCGTTGTGTTTATTAATACATTGTGCTTATGATTTTTTTTTATATACGTATTTCAAACTTTGCAATGCCTCCCAAGCATCCTTCATCTTCTAAGGCTACTGGTAGTGAGCCTAAGCGGCAAAGGAAGATGTTAACCATAACAGATAAGGTGAAACTGTTAGATATGCTGAAAGAAGGAAAAAGGTTTGCGGATGTCGGCCGCCAGTTTGGCCTCAATGAATCTACTGTTCGCTACATCAAAAAGGACGAGGCAAATATCAGGAAAACAGCGATTACTTCTTTTAATAACTCAGCAAAGAGGGTCGTAGCATCCCGCAATAAGATAATAGAGCGGATAGAATCTGCTTTGGCCCAGTGGATTGCTGATTGCAGAAAGAAGAACATCAGCATAGACAGCAATATCATACAAACAAAGATGTAGAAGCTGTATGAGGCATTTGCTGCAAACGAACCCAACGACAACAGTGGTGACGGTGGAGAGGAGGAGGAGAGAGAAGAAGATATTGACAACCCTCAACCAGGACCCTCCAGCAATTTTCCACTAAGGATACAATCGTTCGTGGCAAGCAAGGGATGGT
>JAXCGZ010002078.1:0-5000 GCA_037179515.1 Halocaridina rubra | reverse complement strand
GGGGGCTTAGCACCTGGCTGGATCCATAGGGCTTAGCACCTGGCTGAACCCAGGTGCTTTAGCATAGGGCTTAGCCACCCGGCATCAAGTGCCTCAAGAGTGTGGGAAAGACCCAGAATGTGGCCCTGCCCAAAATCACAAGTAACCCTATATGCCCTGGAGGGATACCCAATAGCCACGCTCTGACCTGGAACTTTTCCGTTCTATAGGCCAACTGAAATAGCCCATCCCACAAGAGGAGGGACCTCTCTTTGAACCTGAAGGCAATTGGCAGAAGTAGATTTAGCGACACGCCCTGCCCTTTGGGGTATTTCAAGCATCCCCATGGCAGCCAGAAAGCAGTCAGAGAGCGACAGTTAGTCAGAATAGTACCAGGGGCACGAATAGATCTTAGATTTTGATAGTCATAGGGTGGGGGGCATTGAGGCGTCGAAGATGTTGTACTCCAGAATAAATTAAGATAAAGGAACCACTGCTTGTCCATTCTTACCTTGCACCCTTCTGGTACTAATATTAACGTAGTGAGAAGAATTCATCACGACAACTGGTGACAGCGGTGGAATGGTAACAACTCACGACAACTGGTGGGCAGCGTAGAATTCTCACGTCAAACTGGTGGCAGCGCAGTACGGATCAGACGCCTGGAAAACATACGAAGAGACTCTCATATCAGAAGAATCCAGTGCGAAGAAAAGAAAATAAGAATGGCAAACGCAGAAATCCAGCATCTCCCAATTCAAGAAATGAGTGACGAGGCAAAACACCGGAGAATTCTCGAACTGGAGGAGCACGTGCGGCGCCTACAAACTCCTGCCGACGCCGCTCCGTCGAGAAGGAACTTGGTCAACGCCGACAGAGAAACCGACGCCTCAAACATCGACGACCAGCCTGCCGCTCCGAGCCCCGTGGTGACACAGGGAACACAGCAGGACAAGCCCCCACCCCGTGCCCTGGTTGTAAAGGCGCCTCGAGTCAAAAATTCACCTTTATACCTCGACGGCGCAAATGTAAAAGACCTCGAATGTCCGTCCATAATTCCCGCGGCCGACTTCCTGAAATACTTGGGTCTGCAGATGAGAAGTGACGAGTGGTCAAACAGAGAATATTATGAAACTTTTAAGGAACTATTCCTAAGATATTTCTTAGTAAGCCGAAGTGTGACCGGGGCATTGAGTGAAAATGCCCATTACAAGAAATATAAGTTGCCGGATCCGACCAAGAAGATGGCGATTCGTCGATTTTACTCGAGAGAAGAAGGAGAACCCCCTCCTTCCTTGCCTTCTGCCGTGAAGTTCTTCAGGACCACCTCCTTAAAATAGCTAAGTACTTGTGATCTGTATCCAGTGAGTAATGGGACAATTAGTAAAAGAAATTGAGGTCGGTGGACGCCGCCATTTTATCTTGTAGTTATGCTTTGACTCAGCCAACCCGCCTATGAGGGGTGTGGCGCCTAATAAGTTAATAAAAGTAGAATTTCTGTACCCATTACTAACATGGATAATTTGTACTAATAGCTATAAGCAGTAATAAACTCCATTTTTTGTTATAATTTGAGTAATATAAAGTAATTGCGTTTAAAGGGTGTTCCATTTATTTGTATTAATGCCTAAATTGAATTATAAGAACGCGAATGTATTGATTTTAATTGAAAATTTAATATACGTGCAATCACTATTACAGTATATTAATTTCTTAAGCGTAAGAATTATAGTGAGAAATATACTTGAATCTGCTTTTAAGGTTTTCATAGACCACGTGTGATTTCCGAGAAAGGAATGCGGAAGTGACCAATCGATCTCCCAACCTCGTTATTATAAATATGTAGTAATTGTACTGATCTTTGATATTTAAAGTACGTGTAAAGTCATTTTTATATTAATCTCTTAAAGTGTAATATTTTGGAGTGAGAAAAGAAAGACATAAATGACAGATTGTTCTTTTTAATGTTGTTATGATGAAGAAATTAATATTACGATACGTGTGTGGCATTTCTTTTGGAAGAATAAGAAATTCTGTGATATTGTTTAGAGATGAGTTTTTTAAATTTTGCGCTACGCAGGCGAAAGTAAAAGTAATTTCGAGTGAATTTGTGCTGTCCTGGAATAGGGGAGGTTTTTCAGTGTCACCCAAACGTAGCTTCAAGGGAGTAGAATGTTTGTTTGTTTGTTAGAATGGGACCTAGGACTGGTGAGGCAGTCATGTGACTGCACGGCCCAACCGAGATTTCACCTTTACACTTCTTCAGAGTGGTAGGAGAAGGGAAACCAACGTTGTAAATAAAAGGGAATGCAAGTTTGAAAGGGATGCAGCGAGTGAGGCAGAGAATGAGTATGAATGACTGGGGGTATAATGGGGGGTAGCTCTAGGGGGTGAAATCACGGAAAGCACCGTTAGGAAGCATGATTGAAGGGTTCATCCAGTGAGGACGTGCTTCCAGTAGCTCTAGTCTTGACCATACTTAGTACAATGGAGAGTGGTGGTGTTCTTTGTGCTGGTGGTGTTAGTGGTAGTTGTGTTGGTGGTGGTGTCGTTGTTGGTGCTGTTTGTGGCTGTGCTGGGGATTTGTCCTCGTCTGACGCAAGCAAACTCATTTTTAATTTAAGAAATGAGTTGGCCGCAGTCAGGCAGGAGGTCAGATTCTTAGCTGAGGAGAACAGGGATCTGAGAGGTAAGGTAGAGGTGTTAACAAGGAAGGGACAATTGAATAGAGAAGACGACTGGAAAGTTGTGAATAAGGGTTCTACGAAGATGGTTCTTAAGAAAAATGATACTTTTAGACTACATGTTGCTAATTCATTTAGTTCACTTAGAGATGAAGGTGACAGTGGCGGCAGTAATTCTTCAGGACCTATAGAGTCAGATAGGTGTACTAGCGATCGTAGAAATGGAAGTGGGAAAAGCTCTCAGGTCAAGAGCCTAGGTAAGTCTCCCAAGGTCGGAGTAACCCATCCTCCGGATAAGTCTCGTTCTTTGGTAATTGTAGGGGATTCACTATGCAGATATGTAGACAGGAAACTCAGGCATAGAGTTAGAGGAAAATATTTTTTCCCTGGAGCAGGTATGAAGAAGGTGGGTGAGTCAATAAATAGCTGGATTGAGAAAAAAGATGTTGTTTGTTTGATAGCTGGGGGAAATGACGTGCAGGATGGTAGAAGTGAAGAGCTGATTAGGTTGTATAGACAAGCCCTGGATAAGATCAGGAAAAGGGGTGCAGTTCCTGTGATGTGTGGTATTCTCCCTAGGCTTAGCCAAAGTTCAGAGTGGTGGTCTCGAGCTATAGGAGTAAATGCTAGGATGAAAGTCTTCTGTCGGGAGAATAATATAGGTTTTATAGACGGGTGGGATCACTTCACTAGTCGTAAGCATATGTATGCAAGGGATGGAGTGCATCTTTCTAATTCAGGTGTCTCGGTATTGGCTGGTATGATAGACAGAGAGGTAGGGGGGTTTTGTTAGACACAAATAATGAAATGAATAATTCTTGTGCAGAGAAATTAGTCAGTAAGGGTTCAGTAAATAGTGGGTCAAATAACTGGGAGTCTAAGGATAAGAACCATTTGTTACATAGAACAAATATTAACAAAAAGAATAGCCACAAGAAGGGTAAAGCTAGAGAAAGTTTAAAAGTATATTATACAAATAGCCGTAGTTTAGGTAACAAGATAGAAGAACTGAGAGCCATAGTATGTAGTGAGAGACCGGATATAATATGCATTAGTGAAAGTTGGATTAATTTAGAAAGCAAACACCTTAAAGCTGAGTACATAATTACAGGATATAAACTTTATAATGCTGATCGTAGTGCAGATAGAAGAGGGGGAGGGGTAATTATGTATATTAAAGATAGCCTCAGAAGCTGCATTAAGTCTGGAATTAAGACAAATCTAAATTCAGAAACCTTATGGGTTGAAATTAAAAATAATATAGAAAGTCTAGTTGTAGGAGTAGTCTACAGACCACCTGATCTAGACAATATAAAGTCGCAAGTTATATACGATGAAATTTCTAAAGTGACCAGGTCAAATAGAGTTTGCATTGTAGGCGATTTTAATTTTAGACATATGAACTGGGAAACCATAACAGGTGATAGTAGCTCTAAGGAGTTTATGGAAGTAGTAGAAGATAATTTCCTTTCTCAGCATGTACTTGAAGCAACACGGGGGGGTGAATACACTAGATTTAGTTCTTAGTAATAGAGAGAATATGGTTACAAATTTAGAAGTTGGTGAAAAATTGGGCAACAGTGACCATGATTTCATTAGATTTAACATAATTTTCAAGGACACTATAAAGGAAAATAAGAATATTGTTCCAAACTTTAGAGCAGGAGATTTTGAGGGCTTGAAAACTAAATTATCTAATAAGGTATGGGAAGGGATTTCTGGGGTACAGATGTGGGTAGTTAATCCAGCAGGTCAGGTCGCAGGTAGCGGATTACCCCGAAATTTGAGTACCACATGCCAAGGATTATCACAAGATAAGATCAATACATTAAATTCTCTCACAGGAAAGAACAGCAGTCCGTCAGTTAATATAAATTTGGATGAGGAATATAACAATTTTGTCATGACTCTTAAGAATAGTCAGAGAGACTATATTCCCATGAAACATTGCAGATCAAGAAAAAATGACCCTAAATGGATGAACAATAGAATAAAGAATCTTATAGGTATTAAAAGAGGAATATACAGGAAACTAAAAAGAGGTGAAGAGCATGTGAGGCAGCAATATATACAGTTAAACAGGGAAGTTAAAAAGATAGTTAGAGAGTCGAAAAGAAAATACGAAGTTAGAATAGCAGGAGAAGCTAAAGAAAATCCTAAAGGGTTTTATCAACATTATCAAACAAAATTTAAGGAAAAAGTCGGACCAATTGAAGTACATAAGAACATAAGAACATAAGAATAGAGGACACTGCAACATGCCTACTGGCACACACGAGGCAGCTCCATTTTTGAATTGTATTTTCAGCATGTCTAACCTATTCTATTCTACTCTAC
>JAXCGZ010002077.1:102500-110000 GCA_037179515.1 Halocaridina rubra | reverse complement strand
ATGGCATAGTAAGGGCAGCATATGCATTCTTATCAAATGTAAGGGTAGCCTTCAGGCACATGGACAAGGAAATGTTCAGAAATATTTATGTAACCTATGTGAGGCCAAAACTCGAATATGCAGCCCCCTTTTGGAATCCGCACTTGAAAAAGCACATAGCTAAGCTTGAAAAAGTTCAAAGACATGCCACGAAACTGGTGCCAGAAATACGCAATCTCAGTTATGATGAGAGGCTGAGGGAATTAGACTTACCATCACTCGAAGCTAGAAGAGTGAGGGGGGATATGGTGACAGTCTTTAAATTCCTTCATGGTTATGATAGAGTGGATAGGGATCGATATTTTGATATGGCTGGCTCTAGAACTAGAGGTCACAGTTTGAAGCTTCGTAAGAAAACTTCTTTGCAGGATGTAAGGAAATACTTTTTCAGTGTAAGAGTAGTTGATAATTGGAATTCGCTAAGCGAGGAGGTAGTTAATGCTATCTCAATCCATAGTTTTAAGGACAGGTATGATAAGTATCACTAAGTCTAAAATGGAACCGATCATATATATATATATATATATATATATATATATATATATATATATATATATATATATATATATATATATATATATATATATATATATTTACATGAAGAATGCGAAATCGTTTGCCAACTTTCCTAGGCATTATTTATCTCTTGGTACACAGATACATGTGTGTGTATCGTACATATACGTTACGTTCTACTCTGAAAATGAGTTAGTGAACAGAACTCGAAAGACCTTGCCAAGTTTTTTCAATATAGCATTTCTACTAGTACATACATACATACATACATACATACATACATACATACATACATACATACATACATACATATTCTCCAAACGTAAAATTCTCTACAGTTACCTGTATAAAATGTTCATATTCCTGTACCTATTATAAAGTAATAAGAAATTGGGCAATTCCTTTCAGTCAGGATAATAACACTGAAATCATTTGGTCAGTCCTCATTTCCCAGAACTAAAATCCATTTCAGGGTAACATAAAGAAAATGAAAATGCTTGTGTACTGTACAAGGTCAGGTCAGTACTAGACTCCATTAATGAAATTTATGACGTGACACTATTATTAATGGCTGTTGTTATATTATTTTGTGTCTGTCTCTGTTATTAAGACTGTTATTACTTTATTTAATGCATAGGACTGCTATTAACTGGTGTTTTTTTTATATAATGCTTTGGTATCCGAACCTATTTCTCCTGTCGAGAGCCATTTGATTTGGTATTCGAATCTCTTATTAATGGTTCTTCTTTTTTAAATTTTATATGGAAATCTCTTATTAATAAGCACTAGTTATCTTTATCTATCGTTAAAGTGTATCATAACCTATTAATAATTTCTTTTCTTTATTTTATTTATAATCAAAATACATTTTAATGATGGTCAACAGTATGAATGATGTACAAAATTAATTACTTTTGTTAAAGTACATTTGTTTAGTTTATAGATTATCCAACTTTACTGCTCGTTAATTTGTTTTAACATTATATTCCTCATCGAAGCCTGATCCATTAAAGATAATTGTTAAATCATTAAGGCCACATGTTTAATGATGCACTCATAGATCCTGCCAAGGTGACAGGGGCTACTGCATTAAGGTTCTCACTTACCACTTAGTAGCTCTGACGAAGTCAAGTCGTCCTGACCTATTCTGGGAGTCGAACGTGGGATTGCCTGGTTTAGGCTTGGTTTACACACACACACACACACACACACACACACACACACACACACACACACACACACACACACTCACTCACATGCACACACATACACGCATACATACATACGTACACACATGCATACATACATACATACATACATACATACATACATACATACATACATACATACATACATACATACATACATACATACAGACAGACAGACAGACAGACATAGGAATAGCCAGGACAGTCTTCCTTCAGTTTCGATTCTCTTCCTTTTCCTACATCAACGCCAAGTATTGTGGTTTATTCGTTACACATCGCTTATTATCCCTCCACTTCTGACAAGTCACAACACTCATCTCTGTTTGTCTTTGCTTTCTTTTTTCGTCATTATCCTTCTAGGTCTTCATTATTCTGATTATTCATTCAGCGTGTCTTTATTATTGTTTAGCATTCTCCTATTTCTTCCTTGTTCCATAGCTGCTGCTTTTTCCTAAATGTTTCTTGTTGCCCGTGTCCGATGAAGGTAGTTTTCTTTTCCCATCCCGTTGCCACACTCATAAAAAATACATCATATTTAGTTGACGTCTACGAATCATAAACACATGAGATGGAATTGTTTCAGCGAATCTACTGCTTTCATTTGTCTAAATTATCGCACGTTAGAGCAATTATCGTTCAGTTGCATGTACGGTGGCATTTCTCTGATGTCTAAGTTATCGTACGCTAGATGCCATTATCGTACAATTGCATGTTCTGTAGCATTTCTTCCACTTGTCTATATTATCGTAAGTTAGAAGTCATTATCGTACAGTTGCAAGCACGGTGACATTTCTCAGATTTGCCTAAATTATCGTACGTAATTATCAATTATCGTACAGTTGCTCAAACAAGACGTCCGTCAGCGCCCCGCAGATCGTGCTATTGCTCAAACATGTCGTCCGTCAGCGCCCCGCAGATCGTGCTATTGCTCAAACATGACGTCCGTCAGCGTCCCGCAGATCGTGCTATTGAGTTCCGTGATCACGGGAGTCTTGTTATTGAATTTCGCTGCCTAATAATTGCTATCCTGACCAACCTCGTCGCTGGTAATGCAAGAATAATTTGCTCCTGAGCAGTTTATCTTTTTTTTCGTTTTGTTTTTTCTTTCTGGATCTAATAATAGAAATATCCTGTAGAATATATATATTAATGCATATGTGTATCTTATATATATATATATATATATATATATATATATATATATATATATATATATATATATATATATATATATATATATATATATATATATATATATATATTTTTTTTTTTTTTTTTTTTTTTTTTTTTTTTAAGGACATCAGGGGACTCAAACTAGCACTGCAAACTACAAAGTCATGCTGCCTTAATTAAATGAGCCACTACGGCAGACAAAGTGTGCATATCATGGGATAGCCAGTACAATCAAGCATCCCCCAAGGCAAAAATAATTTACTGCATTTCAGATATTCAGTCCTAAAAATGAAGGGGTGCCTAAAAGAAATCTTGAACCAAAATACAAAACGATTCCAATAATTGATGTTTCAGAGTTGGTCCATTTGTTCAGCAATTCATGCAAGAATGATCATTATGGGCTCGAATGGCATTTCTCTGCCAGAATTGGTTGGGAATGAGGAGAGGCAGGAAGGTGTTCCTTGCATGGCCTCTACGATAAGCTCAGAAGAACCAGTGGGTACACAAAATTATATGTAGAGGTAGTGGTAAAACAATTCATTTAGCGTCATTATGTCGAAGTGGTAGCGTATGGGGCTGGTAATATACTAGTCCTGGGCTCGATCCTGGCCCGGGAATTGATTAACTTTCACTGTCTCGTGTCGTTATCGATTAAATTGGGAAATTAATTGGCGAGTCGGTGATTTGCCTGAAGATCACTGGGTCCACGTCATTGGAAAAGGGGACTCGGGCCACGGCTATGTGTTAGATATATAGTGGGACTCTAGTGCTATCACTCTCTCTTGCCTTTGCCATTCATTACAGATCTTTAAGCTTTAACCTTTTCGAGAACTATTTGTTTTTCTTAAAGAAAATGTGCACTTATTAAATGGTAATTGATTAATTGATATATTGCATACGAGAAGGCATAAGGAAAGAGAGAAAACTCGCAGCTAACTGCTGGAGCTAAGCAAGGAAAACTCTCTAAAGAGCGATTATGTTCACATTACTCTCTCTTCCCAACCTCACCCGTGGCTTATTTTCGGAGTTTATTCAAATCCCTGCTATATAGGCATCTACACTGATCAAGTAAACACAATATTTTAAGTGAAAACATTATGAATATTTTTGCTCCCTGGTCGGGATTCGAACCCAGGACACTAATTTTTTATTTTGTTTTAGGGAGTGTCTGTCCACGTATCAGCCACGAAGATCAAGCTTCTCGAGGTGGCTGAATCAGCAGATTTGCAAAAGAAGACGAGTTCAGGGCTCGTACAGGTACTGTACCTGATTTATTTTATGTTACATGTAATAATAAAGATTGCAGGTAATTTGAAGCAACACAAAGCTTATTGATTCTTTCTTTGCTACTACTACTACTACTACTACTACTACTACTACTACTACTACTATTAATAATAATAATAATAATAATAATAATAATAATAATAATAATAATAATAATAATAATAATAATAATAATAATAATAATAAAAATAAAGATGATGATGATAGTGATGATGATGATGATGATGAAGATGATAGTAATAATAATGATAATAATAATAATAATAATAATAATAATAATAATAATAATAATAATAATAATAATAATAATAATAATAATAATAATAATAATAATAATAATAATAATAATAATAATAATAAAAATAATAATGATGATGATGATGATAGTGATGATGATGATGATGAAGATGATAATAATAATAACAATAATAATAATAATAATAATAATAATAATAATAATAATAATAATAATAATAATAATAATAATAATAATAATAATAATAATATATTAATAATAATAATAATAATAATAATAAAAATAATAATAATAATAATAAATGCAAGTTTAATTAACGTGAAAGGATAGTCTTAAATTTTATCCTTATTTACTGCTTTCCTGACCTCTAGGATGGAGCCTTTATGGGCTCATCCCAAAATTACTTTTTTATCCGTGTCATAAATTTTATTTATTGCAGGTATACATACATGCTTCTTATTCCTTTGTTTTGTTTTCTCTCATTTTTGTGTAACCTCTTAATTTGCTTCGCTGATGTATATGTGTGTATGTGTGTTTGTATGTGTGTGTGTGCGTATGTGTGTGTGTGTGCGTATGTGTGTGTGTGTGCGTATGTGTGTGTGTGTATATATATATATATATATATATATATATATATATATATATATATATATATATATATATATATATATATATATATATATATATATATATATATATATATATACGAAACATTGTCTTACCCATAGCCGCAATTCGAACCTAGGGCCCAAAATCAGTATTCCAATGTGCTTTCAAACTGCACCACCGAAGACATAAGAGAGAAACCTCTCATCTAATTGCAGGAGCTAGAGAATGAATACACTCTACTACACGTCTAAGTTTACATTGCTGTCTCTTCCCAACCTCATTCGTGACTTGTTTTCGCAATTAATTCAAATCCCTGTCATATAGGCATCTGCGGTACTCAAGTAAAGACAATATTTTAGGTGAAAACATGAAACATTTTTCCTTTGGCCGGCATTTGAACCTAGGACACATAAACATGTGGCAGGGATTTGAATTAAATGCAAAAGTAAGCCACGAGTGAGGCTGAGTAGAGGGAGTAAAATGAACACAGACATTCAGTAGACTGTATTTATTTCCTAGCACCAATAGTTAACTAAGAGATATACCTTCGGTAGTACTATTGGTCGCCTCTTGGAACACTGATTGTGTGTTCCAGGTTCGAATCCCATATGTGTGTGTGTGTGTGTGTGTGTGTGTGTGTGTGTGTGTGTGTGTGTGTGTGTGTGTGTGTGTGTGTGTGTGTGTGTGTGTGTGTGTGTGTGTGTGCGGCGCAATAATCCACTGACCTTAAGTGGCCGTCTAAAATTTCTACAAGACATTTAAGGTTTCTGGCTCACATAATATTTAAGGACATATGTAGCTATTTCAGTAGAGATCACATACGAAGTAAAAATGAAATGACAGAAATCTGAAATCTTTCAGACTGTATTGTAGTCTGTCTGCAATCAACTAATTGAAACATTATAATCAAAGTACAAGAAAGCATTGAGATATCATCAATAGGTATTATAATATTTTGTTAAAAATATATAGTTACCGTGGCTCAAGCGGTAGCGTCTGCGACTCCTAGGCGTCAGGTCGAGGGTTCACGCCCCGTCACGGTCTGTGGTTAGCAAGGGCATGCACTCAGGGTAACGATTACAAGTGCCAAATCAAGTCCTTCGCAAGAAGGCAACCGTCCTAGCCCTTGGTAGAAAAGGGAGTCCATGACGTAAAACCGGAACAAAACTATTTTGATAAGAATAGAGAATAATAATCTATAATCTCTCTAATTTTGTATGCTAAATCTTCTTTAAAGAACTGATATAAAATTGGGTCCAAGGAACAGTTATCGGGGTTAAAATTACAGTTAATCTGGAAGCAATATTATAAAAATTAACTGTCGCGCTACTTGTAGGCCTATCAACCAGTTTTCGTTATACTTAGCCATAGTTATTTGATGCTTGTCATGCATTATATACATATAGTTTTTCTGTTTTTAAGATGAGTCTTAATCATTATGAAAAAAATATTAATTTCTTGTGTAATTTTTATTATAGTTCTGCAGTAACTTAGAGGGAAAAAGTCATCAACTGTTCTTTTCTGCTTCTAGTTTTCAGTTTTATATTTTTATTACTGAATTTACGTTTTTTTTTTCCTCCCAGGACTTTTGCGTTCGGGACTTAGATCAGTTCCTGTATCCAGGACTTACATTAGATACAGTTCTGACGCCGGCCGAAAGAGAGTATTGCGTCAGACATGAGCTGGATTCCATCAGAGCTAAACAAGAAGAAGGTCACGTTCCAGGATATCCTCAAATACTGCTACATCCAGGCGAATCTATAAGTGAGTATTCCTTGAAGAAATGTGCTAATGCCATCTATCTATCTATATACGTTGCCCCATTCCCCTTTATAAGGGGGGTGGCCAGGCCAAGAAACATGCTTTCACCACGATCCACACATACCTCAACCACTCCTCTTAGATTCTTGGGGATAAAGGGTTGACACATTTCCCCCCTACCACCCTGCTTGAGTCATCCACAAGGTAGGCGGGCAAGGATAATCTACTGTGAGGCCCCACAGGCGCAGCTGGTTTACCCCCCACCACTTCATCATATGGTAACTCCCTTTACACCCGTCCATCACAGATTACTAAGCTAGCAGGTGCGAGAAATCCCTTTGGCCCGCATCACCTATACTCAGTCTGGTTTAAGTGCTTCAGTTGGAGAAAGCGACGGTAATATTTCATGGGTATGTAAATGTAGGTGGAAACAACCTTAATTTTGGCATTCATAATGATTTCATATTCATTCCTCTTTCTTATAGTACTTGGATCTTATGGCCAAATGATGTTGCAGAAAATACTAATTACTTTTCCACTTTGGTTTCAGAAGATATTTCTTAACTAATCACATTTACAAAATAACATATATTATTAATCATTATTTTTTTTTCTGTTCCCAATTATTGCATCTCAAAGAAAAATATACTT